>CAXKVX010001737.1:0-171494 GCA_964058865.1 Eleocharis quinqueflora
AATATTTTTTTGTTTGAACTTGAAAGGGAAAAAAATCTAAAATGTTTGATGAAGTATTTAAAAATACATCAATACAAATAGGCTCGAGACTTCAATCTAAGGGGCATCAGAACTTGCAAAAAAAAAAATGTATTTTGGGGCTTAACGACTTGTTTTGCTATATATAACCATATCATAATAATGCCTTAGAATGAACTAACATATCATATCTATCATAATAAAGTCAGAATGATGAAACTTTTGTTTCCCATATTATATGATATTTTGTCATCCGAAGCTGCTATTTTAGATTTGACTTTGTTGGCACAAAAATGTTTGGCATAGGATCCTTCAAATCAACATTTAATTAAAAAACAATAATTCTCCAGCGCTTTCTCTTTTACAAACTAGGGTAGTTAAACAAATTAATTACTATATTATTGGACAGTCTCTAATTGAAACTAACCAAACAAAGAAGTATTACAGCAGAAAACTAGCTAAATAGTACTGCATGGGACTATTTTGATTTTTCACATCAGATAACAGGATAACCCATAAAGCTTTGATTTAAAATCAAATTATAAGGTAAATAGAAATACTTTTCCCTTTTTTTTGTTTGCTTATAACAATAAAATGAAAATCTCTTCCCAAATCTTCACACCACAAATAAACCTAATTTTTTTTTTTGATTCATTGCCCGTAGACTTGCAACACACACCCACAAAGAAATTAGAAAACAAACTTGAAAAACCCTCTTAAAATTGCCTCTGCTGAGGTTTGAACCCCCGACCTCCCCCATAGAGGTCTTGTGTCTTACCACTACACTAGGTAGGACTTGACACAAATAAACCTAATTACTGAACCAGTTCTTACTTCATATGCCATCAAATCAGAACAAAAAAAGAGGCAAAAAATATAAGGAAGGGGAAAATCTTACCAAAGTAGCGGCGCTCATTTGCAGCATTTGCCTTGTCGAGCATCTTGTCAAGATCCTGTTTGAGCTGCTCATCCCACTTGACGAGGCTGTTCACAAACACCGCTCCAATCCCCATTCCGATCACATGCTCCCAAGGATCTGAAACGAAACCATGCATCGCTTCGATCAGATTAAGGCTCGACAAATCGAAAGAAAAAGAGGAAGTAGAAACGAAACAAATAGAAAGGAGTGAGGAGCAAGGTACGGCGCATGTAGGGGATCTTGCGGAGAGCGTTGGAGTACATCTGAGTGCCCAATCCGAGCAGCATCCCGATCGCCGTCGCCGTCCCTGGCATTGTTGCGATTTATCGGATTGAGTGATTGACGATTTTGGGGTTTGGTTGGAGTCTTGGAGAGAGAAGGGTTCAGTCGGAGTCGGAGAGACGATTTCGTTCCGGTCGGAAAGTGTGATCGGATAGTTCTCGGCCTGTTACGAGGGTCTGATTTTTGGGCTATTCGGACTACTAATTGGTCGTTGTTTCGGCCCAACAAAGGAAATTTTGCATGCTTGCATCTACTGCAGCAATATTCAATGCAAAATTAGACTAAAAAAACAAAATTTAACTTTTGATCCTCAAACTATTTTAAAATATCATGTTGGTACTTTGAACTTTCATTTGCATCAATGTATTTTTCATTTTCAGGGATTTTGGGTGCAAATTAAGATGTAGGGACTAATCTGGTTCTTCTTAATAAAGTTCACTATATTGGTTCTTCTTGAAAAGTTTTAAGGATCAAATTGGTGTACATAAAAAATTTAGGACCAATTTAGATTATTTGAATAATTTGAGCACCAATGAGAAAAAAGAAATAACCAGGCGTTTTGTTTGTGTTCAAGAAATTAAACTGGTTCTATTTGAAAACAGAAAGTAAATTCCATGGAGTTTTCTGATGAACTTATCATTTACCGGATTAACGGATTCATATGTTTGATTAGTAAATGTGCATCTTTCAAATCCACTGACATGATCAACCTCAGATATCCCATTCAATTCTCTGGTTCTCGCTGAAATTGAGTGGGGTTTTGTAGTCTATAACCCAACCCCAAAAATAGATGTCCTAACATCCGTTACAGAGATTGATAAAATTTCTAAATGGGTGGTTAAAGAGATTGATAAAATTAGAAAACATTTCTTATGGTCTGGTGTTGAAAGTAATAATGAAAGAAAAATTCATTCGGTTAATTAAAAAGAGTGTGTAGAAGTAGGGAACATGGGAGGTGAGGTATACTAAATCTATGCAATATGAACATTGCTCTAATTGCTAAATGGGCATGGTTATTTACACATGGTTTCCATACTGGTTTATGAAAAACAATAATACAGACTAAATATGATAAATTCACATCTATTGCATCTCTCTTTTGGAAAGATGTAAGTAGTACATACAAATTTATTCAAATAAATAATAAAAAGATCATAGGTAATGAGCATAATACAAATTTTTGGAATGATAAATGATACCAAAATATTCCCTTGAAATTGCATTTTTCCTTTGTTTATCAAAAAGTTCAAAATGATTTAGGCACTATAGCTCAAGTTCTAAATAATAGTAACTATAGATTGCACTTAACTAGAGGTGTAACTAAAGATATGAGAATTCAAAAAACCAAATTACTAACTCTTTTAGAAAATTTAGATCTGGCTCAGGTACCCGACTCATCCAGATGGACTTTGGAACCATATGATTTTTATTCAGTTAAATTATTATATTCATTTCTAAATTTTGGGAGAATCAAGATCAATTTATCTTCTGTATGGGTATTAAAAATTTCTTTAAAATTCAAACTTTTTCTATGGTTAAGTTTAAATAACAATATTTTGACAAAGGATAATTCGATTATCAGAGGATGTGGAACTGATACAACATGTGTTTATTGCTCAGGAAATGAATCTGTTGATCATTTGTTTATTAAATGTTCACTTAGTCGGTAATTTTGGTCAATTATAAACAAAAATTTTATTAACATAAATTATCTAAACATAACATCCTTCAATGAGCTGTGGTTGTCCATTTTACAAATGAACTGTAATGAATTGAAATATTGGGGCACCCTATTAGCTTCTTTTGTTTGGGTAGTGTGGATTGAAAGGAATAATATAGTATTCCAACAGACACAAATCATAGATAATAATTTTATTTATTGGAATATATTTAACTTATTCAAGTTTTGAACATGTGCCTCCTTTAAATGGGCACACAAGCTTAACAATAATAGGAGGTCTATTGCTAATGTGCAATATAAAAATAGAGAAATAATTAATCAAGAGGATCAGGATCAAGAAATTAGTGAAGATGAGGATTTACTAGGCAATTGAGGACCACTGACAATCCTGATATTAGCACTCCAATTATACAAAAATATTTTATGTTGACATATGTTTAGTTTTAGTGCCTGTTTTAGGGGATTTAAAATGGCTTCTGGATTTTAGAGGTGGTGCATCAGGCTAAGCAGGATATTTTAGATTTTTGTTCTGTTATTTTTCTCTTTTGTTTCATTTCGGTTTGTCAAGCACATGATCATGTGCTTTGAATATTGTTTGTATTGCTTCTGTTAAATTTTAATAGAAGTCGGGACTTCATCTTGAAGCTACTCTTTTTCAAAAAACAAAAAACATCCGTTGTAATACTTCCAATACAGGATCATAACCCTTTCTTGCACCAAAGAGAACGAAAAAATAAATGAAAATTTTGTATCATTCTTTAATTTCAGAACCACATTAATGGCATAGGCCACGAAAAAAGAGAAACAAATTCTCGAAGTGGCATTCTCAACTTGGAATGAACACAAAAATCCTTGCGGCAAGAAGAAAAACACTGACTAAATAACGACATATCAACACTGTTTCAAGATTATTACATCCAAAGGAATAGCACTATAACTAAATTTAATATGTCAATTAGCGAGTACACTAGTACAGTTTTTTGGTATATTATTTTAACGTGTCACACTCGAGAGCAGAAAAACATTTGTTCAGTTTTCTTATGTACAAAAAAAGGAAAGTGGAGGCATTACTTGACAATAATTACTGTGACAATCCTGACTATAAAATTTTAAATAATTTAATAAAAAACTTAGAAATAGAAAAAAAATTATAGGCACATTATTGAACTTATAGATTAGTTATGTTTTACATTTGATGCAATGCAATTCTAATGTCATTTCATACTCTATCATCAATCATTAACTATTAACCATTAAAAAGTTGCTTAAAATTTGATGACCTTTGTGAAATATGAAATGACACTCACATCACATCAAATTTAAAACACAACTAATTGAATCATTCAAGAATGTGTTTATAAATTATTTTCTACTTTTTAAGTTTTTTTTATCAATTCATCTTAAATTTCATTGTCAAAATTATAAAAATAAGCCATTGTCAAGTGATCCCTCAAAAGAAAGGCATCTTAATCTAAGTTAAGATAACATTATTACATAGCATGCATGCACCATGCACCGACTCCTCCCTCCAAAATGGAAGTATATAATATATTTTTGTACCACTTTTCAGAGCTATAGATTATCTGTTCCTTTGCTTTCTCGTGATACTCCTGATGGACTGGGGTTAGGATTAGACCTCAAGCCAGAACTAGCCTCTTCACCATCACACCCTGGCCTCTCAGTAAGAAACTGTTCCCAGAACACATCATTAACTCTGGTCGGTGCACCCACCGCTTCATCTTTCTCTGATGCCTCATTTTGTGACCCACCTGACCCATTCTGACCAGCAACCAATTTGTCATTTTCTTTTCCATTTTCTGTTCCTCTCCTGTCAGTTCTGATTCCAGTTTCGTTTTCAGTTCCACTGCAGACCACATCTTCTCGTCTCACATCTACGCCACTCATATTAGCAGTGTTGGAATTCCGACACACGGCTACCTCCATAGATGGAAAAGAAGCCAGGGTTAGATCCAGGTGGGAAGAGAAAGGTCCATCGCCAGTCAATAGCGTGCTCTTCAAGGGGCAAAGCGAGGTCCCAGTGTCTGGAATTCTGACATATGGGGCATTGTCATCCTCTTCGTTTGAGCTATGTGTGCTCATAGCAGCCATTGCAGGACACAACCCCAATTTAAGCTTATCAAAGTTCTGATTAATTAAACTAAAATCAGTTCTTCCGGAACTACCGCTACTACATGGGTCCTCATATAAACTACTATTATTGTTATTTGTATAACTATTATGGTTGCAATTCTCCATCAGCTCTGGGGAGTACTGCATCTCCTCCCCTGGGGGTAGCCGGCGCTTCCTGTGGAGGGAATCAGTGACAAGGGAAGGATCTGGCAGGCCTGGTAATCCGGGGTTAGGTGCCAGCATAGTCGTCGGACCTGTAAACCCATTTGCCATCTTGACGAGGTTTTCCATGAAGCGGGGATTGTTAGAAGCTTTATGGAGGAAGGAAATCATCTTGAGTTGGCGTTGCTCCATATCTTGGATTCGGCGCTCAATGTCTCCGATCTGCATCTCTGTTCCTGATTGCTGTTGCTGGAATCGCAACAGCTCGTTCTGGAGGTATAGCATTGTTAGTTGGCCGTTTACATATTAGATAAAGTAAAGCTCTAGAAAATTTTGTCTGGTCTGTGCAAGCAGGTATGGTGCTTATACTGGTCTGGAAATACTAGTCCTTTCCAGCAACAGCTCGTTCTGAAGATATAGCATTGTTAGTTGGCCGATTAGATAAAGTAAAACTCTAGAAATTTTTTTACTGGTCTGTGCAAGCAGGTACAGTGCTTATACTGGTCTGGAAAATACTAGTCCTTTCTTCATTAGTTTGCCCTCAATTAAAGTCAAAACAGATTCATGAGTGGTGAGATTTAATTGCACAACAAAATATCAAATACAAGAAATTGTTAAAAGTTTTAAACATAGTCCAAAGTTTTTGGTTTCAATTGCCACAATGAAAAGTGTAGGTCTGAACCATTCCAACTAACATTTATAATCGAATAAAAGGGTATGTTTTCAGTTATAACGGAGTGAGCTTGAACCTCAGATGTTAAACTCCTACAACATTTTTCATTTTTATAGCTAACTCTGTTTTGTTGAACATGAGTTTTCGTCCACATCAATTTTTACCGAGTTCCACACATATAATATAACCAATCAACCTAGATTCAATTTGAAACTGTACCTGAAGCCCTGTGCGCTCACGCGTTAGACGGTCAATCTCCTCTTCAAGTGCAGCTCGCTCAGCTTCTGGCAGTGGGCCTGCTGGTGGTTGGCTGTGGCTGTGGATTGGTTTCCGCCTGTGGATGCTCTTTAAAAGGTGCCTTTTGCCTTTTATGAAGTGGTCATTTGCAAATTCCCATCTCTCAGGGTCTATCTTCCGAAAACCCTGCATAACAGACACGATAAAAGGCAATTAATGATAACAGTTTGAGCAATACTGATGTTAGCAGCATTATATATATGAAACTGCACAGTTCCTTCGAAAGAGGGTTTAAAAGCAATGAGCTGAAATTTTATTCCAGTTTGCAGAACCAGCACCTACATATGCCAACTATTGATTTTACATTTATTTCAATAAGCATTATATAACAACAAGCTTATTTGACAACCATGACAACAACAACAACAACAACAACAACAACAACAAAGCCTTTATTCCCAAATAAATTGGGGTAGGCTAGAATGAAACCCAATCTGAAATGAAACAACCATGACAACTGAAAAAAATTCAACAACAAAAGTAAAAATGTACATGTTCTTTATACTTTAAACGGGCAGTGCATCAAATTTGGTGTACTTTAAAAAACTGTTATTTATTCATCAAGTGATTTAAACAATAGAGAATTCAATTTTGTAGTCATCTGATTGGTGACCAGACAATTCTTAAAGAGCAAAAGATTTGATACACAGTCGGCCACCCTGATGGACAAATCTATGAAAAATCTATAACGATAGTATTTTGACAAACAGTTGCCTTGTTTGTCAAACAAGTTTAATCGGTAAAATATCATTCCTGTATTATGGATGTTACCTTTTGTTTTGTTATTGCTTTGACTACTAATCAGGCCATACTAAGACTTCTGTAAGCTCCAATTGCTACTAAAATCCCTCTAATATTTTAGCTACAGAAATAAGATTATTCAAACCAGTTACCATTTAGTTGCACTAAGATCCACATCACTAGTTCCCAAAATCAGATCAAATCTTAATTTCGTATAACCAGAAGGAGAACTAGATCCAATAAAAACTAAATTAGAAGAAACCTAAAAACCATAACAAAGGTAATTAAGCCAGTGAATAACACATAGCATCTTAACTGGCATGTGAAATCAAAGTAACTTCACACGAAACTCAGTGCAAGATGAATCAATTCATCAAACCTTTCGAATCAACAACCAAACCTAAGCTGACCTAAACACCGTATCCAATACCAGAAAAGACAAATCATCATCACACTCACATAAGTATTGAGCTGGCGAATGAAGCTGGAGAAATTATTGTGCTTGAAGTAGGTAGGAAGGAGTCGAGCTGTGAATTCGGGAGGATCCCAGACAACAAAGCTCGTACCCGAGTCAGCCCAAGCGACCACGTCGTTCGTCGAAGGATCGTCTATCATTTCGTAGGTTTTGGCTAGAAACGGCGCGGGGCCTCCGCCTCCACCTTGCGCTGCTCCTTCCATGACCAAATTGAGCTCTCTTTCAGCTTTTGGTTCGTCGTTATCTGCTGCTACGCGAGGGGAAGGGGGGAGAGAGAGAGAAAGAGTGAGGTGGGTGAGAAAGGGAGGGAAAGGGGAGGTGGGAGTAGCGATGACCGGAAGAGGGAGAGCGCTTCGGCTTCTAGAAATCTAGGTTCCCGCTGTTTGTCTGTGGTGGGATTTTGTCCGGTCTCTTACAGTAAAACTGATCCGATTATGGCGAGTTGAGTGTGGGTCCGGATACTCGACGATTGGAATTAGGGGTGTACATGACTCAATAACTCGTCCAGCGTCCGTATCTGCTGTTATTCTTGAGGATCACAGACTCTCTTTCTCTCTGATTCGACCGTCAAATTTCCACGCTGATGAACGGACGGTTCAGATGAACTGCACGGGACCCGATATATTATATATATTAACTGTTAGATAAAAAATAGACGGTCAGATCTGAGGATAACATAATCTTGTTATTCCCCAGAATAACAGCAGATATAAATTCAACTCGTCCAACTGGTCCGATTCAACTCAACCAACTCAACCTGATAAAAAAATATCATATTTTAATTTTATTGAATTTGTTACGGATTGAATTTGAGTTAATTCATTAAAATATTATTAGTTACAGATATTTAAAAAAAGAACGGTTAAAAACTCGATCCGGCCGTAAAGCTATATTCGCTAAATCTATCATATTTTGTTACAATAATTTATTTTGAATAATAATTTTAACAATCAACAAAATCTATTATATAAATAATGCGAATGTTGGGCAAGACGTGATAGTGTTGTGTTATCCATTTTTACATTTTGAATCAAAGCGTGTTTTTTTGGAGTCTTATTTTTATGTTTATAGATCTGTCAAGACTTATATACAAACAATGTGCAAATGCAAAGAAAAATATATGTAACTTGCTTATTATGATTAATGAAAATGAATTTTATATGTTGCAGATGCATTTTACACAGTATAATTTATTTTAATCAAAATTCGCAAAACTCGCATAACCCGACCGCCATAAAAAAAATGTATTGGATTGAATTTTGAGTTATGCAGATTGGTGATGAATTATAATAGTAATAATCCGATTAATATGAATCAAATTGAAAAAATGATCAAAAGACCAACCCGATCCATGTAGAGTCCTAATTGGAATGGGGAGGATAGGAGATTGACAAAATAGAGCTGATACATTCTGACCGTTCGATCTATATAGGGCGGTGCAGATTACTTGAGTGAGCGAATCAAATCACGGTCAGAATGTCAGGATTGATCCAGTCATCTAGATCGACCGGTTCAGATCTGACGATAACTGTTCTCTAGTCAAAGCCGGTCAACGACGACATCAATTAAAGGAGAAGTAATGAAAACTTAAAGCAAGTACTAAAAAAGAAAATAACAAAATATTGTAAGTGTGTTTGGCTTAGTGTCGATTATACGGGGGGCATCGGCACGAGTTGTCCGGATCACGGGTTGATTGGATACGAGTTGTACTGTTAGAACATGTTAAACGAGACGGGTTGCAACGGTTGAGTTTGGAGTGATGATTCAAATTCGTCCTTTGATCCGTCAGATTGGGTGAGACGGGTTCGAACAGAGCGGGTCACGAATTTATTGTTTTTAATTCGAAAATTTTCAAATAACTCTAAATAATTCCAAAAAGTTGCAAAAAAATTAAAAACATTACAAATAAATGCCAAGTTTATTTTTTAATTAAAATTCTAAAATTCGAAAGTAATTAAAAATCGCAAAAATATAGCAAAGTGCTTGCAAAAAAAATAAATTATTGTTTTTTAAATGTAACAAAAGAATAAATAAATAAATAAAAATATAAGAAAAGAAAATAAATACTTATTTCAGGTTGGGACCGATTAGGACGGTTTGGGAAGGGAAGGTAACCACGAGTGCAATTTCAAAGGCCGATCCAAACTCGTATAAAACTCATCCTTGACAAGAGAATGAACGGGCACAAGTTAGATCCACGGACGGGTTCGTACGAGCAATCGAGGCGGGCGAGCGCAAGTCGAATTGATCCGTGCAGATTTTGTAAAAACACTACTTTGGCTTTGGCTAGATTTATTATTATTTAAAAAATACCATACTTAAAACTATTATACAATAAAACTATGAATATTTTTTGTCAAAAAAAAAAATAATAAAACTATGAAGATACTAGACATAGAGCTACGTATCTTTTAAAAAAAAAGGCTTGATGTTAATGACTCATTCTGTAGATATTTATATTGAAAATCAACTTATGTTGACTGGTATTACTCTTTCAATCTGTAGTCAATGCTAATCTTCTGATTAGCTTTCCAAGATTCTACTTGAAATGATTTCTTCTGTACAAGACAAATCTGAGATGGATTGATGATCATATCTATCTTTGACTCTCTGATTGTATCGGCACAA
The DNA here is from genome assembly GCA_964058865.1 of Eleocharis quinqueflora. Taxonomy (NCBI): domain Eukaryota; kingdom Viridiplantae; phylum Streptophyta; class Magnoliopsida; order Poales; family Cyperaceae; genus Eleocharis; species Eleocharis quinqueflora. The sequence goes on from CAXKVX010001737.1 coordinate 10,007, forward strand.
TTGGAGTGGATTGGCATCATATATGTGAGATGTATGAGCAACTAAAAAAAAATGAAACAATTTAATTAGACATATTTAAAATCAAGAATTTCATATCCATTGTAATAATTTGAATTACATATTTTTTCCATTAAATTTCGCAATATTATATTTACTCTTTATAAAAAAAAAACTCTCATGTTTATGCAATTTACTATCTTTTCATTAAAAATAATCTCACACATATAAACATTTTGTTATAGAAATTTTGGGAGAACTTTTGTTGATCATTATATTATTTTGTAACGCCCACTTCGTTGTATAAAAAAAATTAAATTCCATGTAGTTGCATACAATTAATTATGTAAACTTTTAATTTTATGTTTATAATTTTACAGATTTTATATATAATGCATATTTCATAATTTGAACTATTCTTCAAGGACGTATACATGCTGAGATATCAGCAAATATTAAATATTATGAATATTACTTATTAATATTCAAATCATCACTGGAAGTTATTACCTTTTCGCTTACAAAGTAATCCAATTTATTGTCAATTCTAACTCAACACTGAATTATGACAAGACACCTTGTCATTTTAACTTGAGGAAATTGCAAAACAAGACTTTACTAACTGTAGAATAAAATGCATTTTCAAAGTGTAATATATATTTTCATATAATATATATAAGAACTTCTCTAGTCTCGGCATTTTTTCCTAAGTGTTTTTTTTTATATATAAAGAATTCTATTATCCTCGACATATATTACTTTTCAAATGCTACTTGCGGATTTCGAACTTTAATGCTCATAAAAGTTTAAACTCGTGATCTCATTAAAGTCATTCTAATTAGTTATCAATCGAGGCACTAGATCATTTGCATTCATTTCCAAAGTGTAATTAATAATATTAATTAATTAATTAATTATGACACATGTGGGTTCAAGTATGTGATACAGAGTTTGGATCATTTTCAAAGTGTAATATATCATTTACAAATACCCAAAAAAACAAGTCAGCACCAATGGAAAATTGCGCAAACTATTTCTAAATTTTGTGCAGAAAAGATAAATATCTAAATCTGTACAATAATCTACTAACTTAAACAAGAGTTTGGATGTCATAAGAATAGTTACATTGGAATAGCGTTACTATAAATCAACAAAAAAAACGATCCAAATGCAAAACAGCATTTTTGAAATAGTACAAAAGAATGGAACGAGTTTTTTCATTTATTTTCGAGTTAAATTTTATGAGGTGAATGAAAATTAAAAGATGAACACATTTTTTATTAATTTTCTTTCAAATTGTTATCCTCAAATTTAAGTGCTTTGATCCAAACAGACTGTAACAGACGCCACATATATAGCTGTAGAGAATTCTACAACTATGTTAGGCCACCTAATTTAGATCAATTTCTTTTATATATATATTTGTTTTAACATAAACTTCAATTTAACTAAGTCAATAAGAACACAATTCGAATTTGATATCTGCTACATGTTACCCAAATCAGAATTGCATATTAATTAGCTGAAACCGCTCTTTAATAAATTCATAGGTTAACTTCACTGACGTTAAGTAGAAATAAAACTTCAACAAAGTACTAGCCCATTAATATGCAAAGAAAAGATAAATGTGAGATTACTTTAACAAAGTACTAGCCCATCAATACACTTTGTTAGGCTAGTACTTTATCGAATGCTTCAATTTAGCTAATCATTTAACTAACTTTGTTAAAAGAAAAATGCATCTTACACATACTTTAAGTTTGCATATTAGTATAAACAACTCCTTGCTGAATTCAACTATTAACTCACTGTCATTAAGCAAAAATAAGAAAGTATATACATACATATATTAACATCCAAGTTCTACAGTAAAAACTTTAGGAGTAACAAAGTGTTTAAGTTACAATTACCAATAGTGAGTTTACTCTCACCTGAACACTTATAAAATACTCATTACACAAATTAATCAAAATGACCCTCCATATTATATGATCCTCAAAATCTATACACAAGTACTTCTAACCTTTATCACTATCTTCCATGTGAAATCTTGATCAGTTTAGAGCAGTTCAGAGATCTTGCTTACTAGCTGAAAAAAAATAAAATAATCGATTATGAGTGGTTAGATCCAACTAAGAACCTTGCTAAGCTGGCTTCATTTCCCTCCAAACAGATCCCACCCGGCTTGGAGAGGAAGGTACCTGGATTGTTACGTTGTTGGACACAAGTCGGGACTCTGCGGAAAGGACCATATGGTTTGTCGACGGTGCAGGAAGTAGGGGCATTCTGCCAAGGACTGTCTGTCACGCAGGGACCCAGAGGAGGCTAGGCTGACCGAGTTAATCCCGAGGAAAGCACCTCCTCACTGTTGAAGCGCCCGCACTCAGTCTACGCCTACATTCATGAAACCCCCTACTATCCCCAAGAGGTGGAGCGCCTCAGCCGGGCTTTGGTCATTGACACACGACACTCCGACTATCATTCCGCTAATTCAGTTTATCGAGTCTTCAGGAAGGTACTCCCGGGTCAAGCTGAAGGTCAGATTTCGCAACTGAGCGCAGAGAAATACCTCATGTTGCTGCAGGCAGGGTATTCTAGCGATGACTTCCTCGCCTCGACCCACCCTAGTCTCCACGACAAGGGGTACATATATTTCAAATGGTTTCCCCAAGTATCGAGCCATCTGATGGAGCTTGAATACCGTGTCTGGTTGCGGTTGCACGACTTGCCGCCGGCATCTTAGTCTTTGGAACACCTCATGTATGCAATGGTGTCCTTCATGTTAATCGTCGATCACGTCAACCTTAGGACAACAACGTCCATGAGGCACCTTGACATTGTTCTAGCCACGCACGACTTAACTCTAATTGCCAACAATATCTTTCTAGTGATCAATGGAATTCGGTCCAAAATCCAAGTGAAGGTTAGGGGATGCATGCAATAGACCTTCAAGTTTACAATCCCCCCAAGTACCACACCGAACGAGGAGGTGTACAGAAAAATGGAAGCTCGCATGCGCCAGCTGTGCTGCGTAGAGCCTCAGAATCGAGTCATTCTCGGAGAAGAGGACCCCTTGGACCTACTCCCTGACGAGGCTGTGGGGTGGTGGTGTAGTAAGGCCGTCCTCAAAGAACTGCTAGCATCTGCGTCGGCTACTTTGATGAAGAACTTCTACCTCAGGTTGAAGGACGAGCAGCGTAGAGTGGTGGCAGCGCGAAGTTTCGGGACTAGCAGGCAAGAAATTGCGCCAATCGTGCCACAACATTTTCAAAATTCTCAAATGGACAAGTCCGGTAAAAAGAGCAAAATGACTAACCCGAAACCACCAAAGGGGTCGCAAAGAAGACAACAAGGAATCCATCTTCCGCTGGACCTACCCACAGAAGCTCCCAACCATCCCGCCAGCCATCCCACTATCAAGGTATGCTTCTAACTCCATTGATCAAGAAAAAAAAGAGCAAAATGACTAACCTGCCCCTTATCGGAAAAAGCATAAACAACACAATCATTAAACATCTAATGGAAGAACACATTAGAGATAACCCCCTTCTTGACAAGGAAATAGAACACATATCAGAATTTGTTCAACTGGAAAATTTTCATGCTGACAACAACATAAAGGATCACTAAGCTAACCCGGAAATCACTAATTCCAATGCAGATTTGACGGAATAGCAAGGATCCAGTGGCAACATAGGGGAAATTGTCAACCCCATGGATACGAGCTTTGACCTGGCCACAACATTCGCTGCACTAGACGAGCTGGATAAAGAATATGAGTACAATTTTGTTATGGAGTTGGACGAGGAGGATATGACATTGAGAGAGGAGCATGAGGACCTAGGATCCGGGTCAGCAGAGGGAGATTGCCACGGCAAGTAGCCACTGCCCTTTGCGAAATTCATCTTTCTCCTCATAGGAATACCTCATTTATAACTTTTTGGATAGGATTAGTACTAGATCTAGGATAACAACAATTAGTAGTTATGATTTATGTCATTTCTTGGAACGTAAGAGGTTTGCACGATCCGTCAAAATGTGCAGTGGTCAGAAACTTGTTAGAGGTGAAAGCTGTCAAATTTTGTGTTTACAACAGACAAAATTAAATGAAATTGACTTTTTTAAGCTCAGACAAATTTGTCCCCCGCACTATAATTCTTACCATTACAAACCCTCTACTACGGCGAACACGAACCAATCATTATTCCAGAGCACTACATCTAGCACAATCCCCAAGCCCACTCTCAAAAGGACCACCTACCAATTCGCAGACGACACAATAATTATATCGGAGGCACATCCAAAAAACCTCAAGATAATTGTACATGGAATAAAACAATACGCGGAAATATCCAGACTTCAAATTAACTCGACAAAAAACAATTTTGTACCAATTCAAGTTCCAAAACACCTCCACCATGTCATACAAAACATCCTAGGCTGTGCAGCACAATAATTCCCAATCAAATACCTGGGTCTACCATTGTCGATACACAAACTGACAAAGGCAACATTTCCTTCCATACTCAACAATTTATAGGCAAAACTATCTGGATGGAAAGGTAAGATATTATCCAAAGGGGGCCGACTCACACTGATCAACTCGGTTATGAACTCACTCCCCCTTCACTTCATGCAAGCCTTCAAACTTCCAGGTTGGCTCAATGGACAAATCGAACGAACAAAAATAAAAAAATTTGGAAGGGGGAGGACATTCGAGCAAAGGGAGGATGCCTAGTCAACTGGACTACGGTATGCCTATCGAAACATAATGGAGGACTTGGCATCCTGAACATCAAAACTCCAAACCAGGCTTTACTACTCAAATGGCTATGAAATTTTTTCACCAAACAATAATCAATATTCCTACGATACATCAACAACCATTACAACTGGCCGGATATGCACTAGGACATACACCGATTAGACATTTCTTCAATACCATCATTCTTCCTAATTAGGGACCTCCTATCTCTCCATCACACACTAAAACCATCAACAAGATTACTCGAAGACGGAACAAAAATACTGGAAATGGACGAATTTGGGACAATTCTCCTTCAAAACAGCATACAGATTCCTCATTAACCCAGGTGTCACGTCGCATACGGCAAAATACATTTGGAGTACCAAAGCCCCCCTGAAAGTACAAATTTTTATATGGACCGCACTCCGCAACAAGCTACGCACAATGGAAATTATCTGTAGAAGACAGGGAGCGCCAAGCGAAGCATGCCTGCTTTGTCACAATATAGTGATCGAGACCTCTGAACATCTATTCCTCAAATGCCCCTATTCACATCGAATCTGGCATACCACTGCACCCTGGACTTCAAACGTTGCCACAGACGAACTAGCCGCCTTCTGGATATCCAATACGGAGGCTCTCAATGACACACAAGCTTCACACTGGAACACCAAGTTTTGTGCTACGATCTGAGCCATTTAGAAGGGGCGAAACATTCTCTGGATATATAAAATAAACAAAAAGAAAGGAACTCGAAATACTTACAAACAGTCTCTGAAATTGCTAACCGTAAACTTGCATCTTCACTTCTTATTTTGGTCACCTATGATACATATATCTTTGATGAATTAACAATTAGATTCTTAAGTTTGAATAGCTACAGTGCATATTTAGAAATAAGAAAAAGATTGGAACAAAGACTAGCTTAATTATCTTTTCCTTTGATTTCAGCTGGTTTTGATTTTACTTTAAGCGAGTAAGAGGGTTTATTTTCAATTGGTACAATAATTTGCCTTCAGCTGGTACAACAATATTGTATCAAAGCCTTTCTTTTTCAGTTGACCTGTTGAAGAAGAAAGGTTCAGCTACACCTTGTTAAGGAATTTCTCTTTTGTTTAAAACTGAAAAGAAGAAAGGTTCAGCTACACCTTGTCAAGGAATTTCTCTTTTGTTTAAAACTGAAATATGCACTGCAGCCCGTTTAACCAGAGTATTTGCACTACGAACGTTTTAGTACTTTATTTACAATATTTTTGTTTTTCGATTATTACAGAAATATAAAAAAAATTCACCTCTCATTCATTCTCATTCCATTTCATTAAAATTAAGCAAAACAGCGAAGCACAATACTGCAATTATTGGTTTAGCGAAAATATTAAAGAGTATAATTATTATATTAAACTCTTCTTTAATTTAACAATCTGCAAAACAAATCAGTACTAACCTTGCACAATTGAGTTTTGGTGAGATACCAAAGTATTCTAAAAGAGCTAGGCTCATCTTTTCTTTTTCTTTTTTCTTTTTTTTAAACTCACTTGTTTAAATTTTGACATTTGTTTTGTTGAAAAGTTCAAAGAAATTATTTTGTTTGCTTGAAAAGAGAGAACTTTTATGATGATTATTTTGATCTTAGACTCTTAGTTATTTTTCGTACTTTTTCCTACTCTATAATTAAAGTTTAGAAGTAATGTTAAGTGGATCACGAAGAGTCTAGCGGTCACATTTTGTTTTCTACTACATTATTTTCTCTCGTTGATGTATACGGGTACGATTACTACTATGTTAAAACTCATGAAGTATGATCATGTAATTAACAATTGGGAGTAAAAAACAATTCATGATAACAATACTTAAATGTACTACAAATGAGCATATATGACAGCATAATCCATGTTAATTAATTAAGTGTACCTATATATACAACAATAAAAAACAATCATATGATCAAAACAATCATATACATCACAAAGCTCCTTATGTTCATGGTGTCATCGGCATGCAACACTTCAAACATCTATAAGCTCATCTCATCCAGCTTTAATTCCACAATCTTTTTCGTTGAACTCATGTTTCTTCTCTGGAGCTTCCCATCTTCCCAACCTGACATATTTCCTCACATTTGCTCGACACACCTGAAATTTTCAAACGGTAAATCCAAACCGTTCAATGTGATATCCATATTGAAATCTTACTAAAAACCAATTGTTTTTTCATTTTTTACTATGTTTAGAGGGGTGCAAAATCAACCATATTGGATGGTCCAGAAATCAATATATCAACAAATTTCATACCATTCTAAAAAAATAGTAAAAAGATTTAAAAAAAATTGGTCTCTAGTGAGATTTCAATATGAAGATCACATTTGACAGTTTGAGTGTGAAGTCCAAACTAATTATGGCTTCGTAATGCACCATAGCGTTTATCTCTCTCTCTCTCGCATATATATATAGCATGACTAAAATAATATGCATATTACACCACCTTGTGTACTATGCGGCTATGCATGTTTAATTTGCCCAATAAATTCTTCATATTAAAATCTTGTAGGAAATTAAATTTCGTGATTTTTAGAGCATTTTGCTATTTTTTGAATATTTTTTAAAAACATCTCAGAAATTGCACTTTTGTAGTATTAAATATGGTTGTTTTTAAAAAATATTTGAAAAATAGCAAGAAAGCTCTAAAAATCATGAATTTTAATTTCCTACAATATTATGATATGAAGAATTTATTGAGCTATATACATATGCCTAGTACAAAATGAGGTGTACTATGCATATTATTTTAGCCTTTCTCTCTCTCTCTCTCTCTATATATATATATATATATATATATATATATATATATATATATATATATCCTTGTGTTTGTTGAATATACATTCAATCTACACAATCGTATCTTCAATTTCAAAATTCAAACGTCCAATCCTAATCGTTGAACATTATCTACATATTGAAGCCTCCTTGGAAATTGAATTTTGCTTTATTTATTTCTTTGCCATTTTTAGAGGTATGAGAAATTGCTCATATTGTTGTTCCAAAAGCCATTTAATTGGCATTTGTTCACCTCTCTAAAATATAGCAAAAAAAAATGTAATATTCAATTACTAAGGAGATTTCAATATGTAGATCATGTTCAATGGTTTGGATCAGACTTTTGAACTTTGAAATTGGAGATACAAATGTGAAGCAAACGCATTTTGATGCTTCATGTAGCACCTTAGTCTATCTCCTCAAATTTCAAAGTTCGATCGTCTGATCCAAACCATTGAACATGATCTACATATTGAAATCTCCTTGGAAAATGGATTTTTCATTATTTTTTGATTTTTTTATTATATTTTATTGAGGTTGAAAAATTGTTGATATTGTTGTTCCAGAAACCGTTTGATTGGCAATTTTTCCTCCTCTCTAAAAAAATAAAAAAATGTAAAATTCAATCTCTAAGAAGACTCGAATATGTCGATCATGTTCAATGGTTGAATCGAGCTTTTGAACTTTGAAATTACAGATACAAATGTGAAATACATGTGATTTGATACTTCTTGAAGCACCATAGCCTATTTCTAAAAAATATATCGTATATTTTTATATAGGTATCGTTAGCAAGATAAGTACATTATATAACTTAAGACAAGAATAAATTAAATAAATTACATAAGAATACAAATTCAAAAAACGAAGCGGTCCATGTGATTTCATTGATAAAATATAGCTTTGGTACATGGGAAATTAATATTATTGAGATGCCATTGTTTCGATAGGGTTTTAATTCATTAATGCATAGAAAGCATGCAACTGGTGGCGAGAAGTTTCATTTTTTTTTTTTTGGTAATTGCGAAAACAATACTGATAAAAGTAGTCAAGAGAGTGAAAAATTTAGATGGAATGATCAGACCGGTATATTTTCTACCGTACGACAGTTCTTTTTTGTGCCGCACGGTAATTTATTACCGTACAATATTTGATAACACAAAAAAATATGCACGGATATTTATTTCCACGTGTGGAAAGAGATTTGCAAATTTTTTTGCATTTATGATCATGTCTAAATTATATTTATAGTAACGATCAAAAGTAGTAAAAATTTATGAACATTTAATTTATGGAAAGGAATTGATAATGCAAAACAGAAATGAATATATACTGCAGCTGATGCGGACTGAAACAAAAAGACAAAATTATAACTAACTGGTCAGAAATTTTTGCTACTTATGATCACTACTGTAAATATATTTTTAACATGGTCTAACATGCAAAAAATTGAAATCTCTTACCACACGGTAATATCATTTTCGTGCATGAGTTTGAAAAATAAAAAAGTGGCACGGTAGAAATTCTATCTTGCGGCAATCTTTTTTTTCTGTCACACGGTAGCAAATCTACCAGTATGACTATTCGATCGAAAAACTTATACCTCTCGACTATTTTTATTACTACTATTTTCATAATTGTCAAATAAATAAAAAAGCTGCGAGAAGTTGATGTGTTTCTTACTAAAAATAAAAAGGATAAAGATGTGACGTTTGAACGTCACAAATAATAATACTTACGATTACGAGTAATTTACGACACTTCACTTGGGCCAACTCCAGACAGAAGCAATTTTTCTGCCGCACAACAGGGATTAGCGGCTCAAATTTATTACGTTGTAGGTTACGAACGATTCAAATTTAATTCAGAAAATTTAATATTATAAAATTTAACTCGTACGAATTTAATATTATAAAATTGAAATTTAATACGCAGATGGACAGTATTATTTTGCTGCGGGACGCAAGATCTCATTCCCTCCAGGCTCCAGCAGCTTTAATCCTGGAATAGTCTTCTCTTCTCTGTAATAATAATAAAAAAAGAGACGAAGTAGTCGAAGCTAACAGATAAGACTTCTTCCCTGAAACCCTTGTTTAAACGCTCCCTAGCTACAGCCAACCTATACTCATTCGTACGAGTGATATGACCTCTTCCCATTTCATGGGTCGCACGACCTTTTCTGATCAGCACCAGCCTTCAACACGTACTATATATATTCAATCGAGCTCTCCTTCTTCCATCATCAAACAACCGAACATAATCAAGTTTCTCTCTTCCTTTGCAGATATCAATTACATCTCTTTCTTCTCTCCTTCCACTTTGGAAAGAAATTCACATGGCTTTCTCACACATCGTTCAATCCGTATTTTTTCTGGTTTTCTCTATTTCACTCGTGCTTGCTTCGGAGGCAAGTCCCCTTCAAGATTTCTGTGTAGCTGACAATACTTCACCAGGTTTGTTACACATATTTTATAAAATTGAATTTAATATAATTAATTTTCTTCCTTGTTAAATACAAAAAAAAAAACAAAACAAGATGTAATTCGCGTGCCATCTATATGCTGACACTTCTTCTTCCATTCAACTGCAGTTTTAGTCAATGGAGTTGTATGCAAGAATCCTAGCCTCGTAACTGCTGATGACTTCATCTTCTCTGGCCTTGACAAACCCGGCAACACCAACAACAAGCAGGGCTTTGCGGTAAATCTGGTAACAGTAGACAAGTTCCCTGCATTGAACACCTTCGGTGTAACCGTGGAACGCCTCGACTTCGCACCAAAGGGTTTGAACTCACCGCACAGCCACCCACGTGCAACCGAAGTGTTGACTGTAATCAAGGGGTCATTGTACGTCGGTTTTATCACCACAGACAACAAGTTGTTCTCTAAGGTGATGAACAAAGGAGATGTGTTTGTGTTTCCGATTGGCTTGGTTCATTTCCAGTACAATATCGGAGATTGCGACGTTGAGGCGTTCTCGGTTTTGAGTAGCCAGAATCCCGGTGTCGTCAGAATTTCCAATTCTTTGTTTGGGGCAAATCCAGCAATATCAGATGATATTCTTGCAAAGGCATTTATGCTAGATAAGAATACTGTGGATTACATACAGTCCCAATTTCAGTAGATGTATTTAAGGTTTTTACGTTGATTTTAGGATTGCATGGATGTAGAGTTGTAGACTTTGTCATCATTGTTTTATTCCTTTATCTCTATATATAATAAAATGTGTCACCTTAATTTAAAAAAGGATGAGAAATTTGCACCAAAAAATAAAAAACTTGTCTGGTTTTGAATTGGAAGCTTTCCTTTAATTTGTTTTAAAAGAGCACAGCTATTCTTCGGTAAACCTGCGTTGACATCAAGGGAGACGAACATGCACCATATATCGTACAGTCCCGATCTCTACATCAAGGTGCTCCAAGTAGATTGAACTGCAAATTTGTAGCACGTGAATCATATTAGACTGCTTCCTCCTGTATATGAAAGATCACTGTGTTATAAAACATCTGTTAGTATAAATATTTTGACTACTTAACAAGAAATGTGAGCTAAAGTGTTATTAAAGAGAAATGTGAGCTATAATTTTATGATGATTATTTTGATCTTAGACTCTTAGTTATTTTTCGTACTTTTTCCTACTCTAGCATCCACCTCTTCGTCTGACTCATGGATCACAGAGAGTCTAGCGGCCGCCGCCTTACCGCTTGTCGTGGCGCGACAAAAACAACAACTCTGACGAACTATCCTCAACGGCCGGCTCGTCATGGTGGTCTCAAGGATGACCCAACAGATGCTTCGCCGCGTGGTGTGACAGCGCAAGGAGGGTTGACAACCTCGCCCTCGTCGTCGTGGTCTCAAGGTCGAACCTCGTGTGTGATGAGTGTCGTGGTCTCAAGGACGAGCCAACTCTAGGTCTCAACAAGGGTCAGCAGTTCGGGGTCTCATGGACGACCCAACTAGTGAGGTGCTGCTGGTTGGCAATGGGCTGTGGCGGCCGATTCTTTTTTCCTGTTATCAAAATGGGTGGTTATGCGAGTCGCTGAAATGACTCACGATTTGCTCCTTCTTCGAGTTACTAGCACAGAAATGGGGTCGGAAATTGTTGTCCAACTGTCGTTGCCGAATCGACGGTTGGAGGTCTTGATCTGCATACAGTTATGGGTAAACTATCTTTTTTTTCTTTTTCATTTGGACATTCTTGTCAGGGACGATATCATTTGAAAACAATTGGATTCAGCTTTGAATACATCGTCGGACTAGATTTTACCTATGTCTTGACGGATCAAACAGTACAACGAGTTTTTATCATTTCGTGGCGGTTAAGAGATGAGTTTAATTACGGGAACAATATAGCGGATCCTAAAATCGTTTCGTGGACATGAAATTTGTTCTTGACCGGTGGATAGACGATACGACACTTCTGAGTGGTACAAGCCTTCAAAATTTCGACGGTCAAGGTGATTAAGGTAGCCGACGCATCAGGACAGTTGACGATGTCTTTTTCACTTTTATTTTAGAATATAGTTTTGTGTGTGCTTGTAACTCATGTTTTCTTTTCTTTTCTTCTTTCACTTTTTATCTTATGTACTCTTTTTCTTGATTAATAAAAATTATGGTAGACAAAGCCTACTCTTCAAAAAACAAAAAAAGTAATGTTACATGCTTCTTTAATTGTGCAGATATCGCTTTCCAGAAAAAGCTTGCACTTTCAAAGACAACTTTTCATTTCGTTTAATGACAAGTTTAAGAAAAGATGAAATTTTTTATTTTGTTGATGGTTATATAATCATGGATTTATTTTATTGAATCTATGAATAAATAGTAATTTTACAGACCTTTATGCCTTCCGATGATTATATTAATTATATCCATAGCTAAGACCTTTCTGTTGCGTGTCCTATTTCTTTTCTTCTCGATCTTCTTCTTCTTTACTTTTTTTTGCAATTACCAATAACACAAGGATGTTTGAAGTACAATTAAGCACAGTGGAATTGGTATTTTCTGAAATGGACAGTTATTTTCAATACAGAAATAAACAGTTTTTGTGTGTTGATACTGTAGCAATTACTGCGCGAACAGGATAACGACATTGTAGCAACGGTGAGAATTCAGAAGTGCCCGCTGCCCATTTTTTTGGAGTATTCCAGAGAATGTGTATTCAGTATAGTATACTGCTTCATGGAAGTAGTTTAATGATTGGAAATGTATACGATGCTCCCAACCACGCCCCCAGTTAATGCCCCAAAAAAGAAGCTCCCTAAAGTCAAAGCACGGATTCGCGTGAAATTCATGCGTCAGTGAAAACAGAAAAAATCAGAAACATAATCGGAGGCACTGTATCAGCTTGTTAATAATTTTAATAACACTTTAGCTCACATTTCTTGTTAAGCGGTCAAAATATTTATACTAACAGATGTTTTATAACACATGCAGTGATCTTTCATAAACAGGAGGAAGCAGTCTAATATGATACACGTGCTACAAATTTGCAGTTCAATCTACTTGGAGCACCTTGATGTAGAGATCGGGACTGTACGATATATGGTGCATGTTCGTCTCCCTTGATGTCAACGCAGGTTTACCGAAGAATGGCTGTGCTCTTTTAAAACAAATTAAAGGAAAGCTTCCAATTCAAAACCAGACAAGTTTTTTATTTTTTGGTGCAGATTTCTCATCCTTGTTTAAATTAAGGTGACGCATTTTATTATATATAAAACCTTTTCTCCTAGTAATTACACGGTTATCAACTTCTTTTTAAATTAACTACGTGCGGTTAGTGGTCAATTATTGGTTCATCGAAGCCTTTATTTGGAATAACACTGAACAAATTTATTCTTTTCTCAATACGTACAAGCGCACAAATTATAAGAAACAAAAGAGTTAAAGGAATAAAACAATAATGACAAAGTCTACAACTCTACATCCATGCAATCCTAAAATCAATGTAAAAACCTTAAATACATCTACTGAAATTGGGACTGTATGTAATCCACAGTATTCTTATCTAGCATAAATGCCTTTGCAAGAATATCATCTGATATTGCTGGATTTGCCCCGAACAAAGAATTGGAAATTCTGACGACACCGGGATTCTGGCTACTCAAAACCGAGAACGCCTCAACGTCGCAATCTCCGATATTGTACTGGAAATGAACCAATCCAATCGGAAACACAAACACATCTCCTTTGTTCATCACCTTAGAGAACAACTTGTTGTCTGTGGTGATAAAACCGACGTACAATGACCCCTTGATTATCGTCAACACTTCCGTTGCACGTGGGTGGCTGTGCGGTGAGTTCAAACCCTTTGGTGCGAAGTCGAGGCGTTCCACGGTTACACCAAAGGTGTTCAATGCAGGGAACTGGTCTACTGTTACCAGATTTACCGCAAAGCCCTGCTTGTTGTTGGTGTTGCCGGGTTTGTCAAGGCCAGAGAAGATGAAGTCATCAGCAGTTACCAGGCTAGGATTCTTGCATACAACTCCATTTACTAAAACTGCAGTTGAATGGAAGAAGAAGTGTCAGCATATAGATGGCACGCGAATTACATCTTTTTTTTTTTTTTTTTTGTATTTTGTTATATGGAAGAAAATTAATTATATTAAATTCAATTTTATAAAATATGTGTAACAAACCTGGTGACGTATTGTCAGCTACACAGAAATCTTGAAGGAGACTTGCCTCCGAAGCAAGCACGAGTAAAATAGAGAAAACCAGAAAAAATACGGATTGAACGATGTGTGAGAAAGCCATGTGAATTTCTTTCCAAAGTGGGAGGAGAGAAGAAAGAGATGTAATTGATATCTGCAAAGGAAGAGAGAAACTTGATTATGTTCGGTTGTTTGATGATGGAAGAAGGAGAGCTCGATTGAATATATATAGTACGTGTTGAAGGCTGGTGCTGACCAGAAAAGGTCGTGCGACCCATGAAATGGGAAGAGGTCATATCACTCGTACGAATGAGTATAGGTTGGCTGTAGCTAGGGAGCGTTTAAACAAGGGTTTCAGGGAATAAGTCTTATGATCCGTTAGCTTCGACTACTTCCTCTCTTTTTTTTAATATTATTACAGAAGAGAAGACTATTCCAAGATTAAAGCTGCTGGAGCCTCGGAGGGAATGAGATCTTGCGCGCCGCGCAGCTAAAAAATAATCGTGATGTTGCGTAACAAATTTCAATCTTTAAGTTAAATCGAGATTCGTGTGAATTAAATTTTATAATATCAAATTCTCTGAATCAAATTTGAACCGTTCGTAATCTATAACGCAAAAAATCTAAACCGCTCATCTCTGCCAAAACGCGGCGGAAAAATTGCTTCCGCCCTGGAGTTGGCCCAAGTGAAGTGTCGTAAATTACTCGTAATCGTACATATTATTTTTTGTGACGTTCAAAGATCACATCTTTATCCTTTTTGTTTTTAATAAGAAACACACCAACTTCACGCCACCAGTTGCATGCTTTCTATGCATTAATGAATTAAAACCCTGTGGAAACAATGGCATCTCAATAATATTAATTTCCCACGTACCAAAGCTATATTTTATCAATGAAATCACGTCGACCGCTTCGTTTTTTTGAATTTGTGTTTTTAAGTAATTTATTCTTGCCTTAAGTTATATAATGTACTTATCTTGCGAACGATACCTATATAAAAATATACAATATATTATCTATTTCAGGCTAGAGTGCTTCAAGGAGTATTAAATCGCATGTATTTTACATTCATATCTGTAATTTCAAAGTTCAAACGATCAATTCAACCATGATCGACATATTCAAGTCTTCTTAGAGATTGAAATTTAAATTTTTTTATTTTTATATTTTTAGAGAGGAGAAAAAATTGCCAATCAAACGGTTTCGGGAACAACAATATCAGCAATTTTTCCACCTCTATAAAATATAATAAAAATTCAAAAAATAATGAAAACTTCATTTTTCAAGGAGATTTCAATATGTAGATCATGTTCAATGATTTGGATCAAGCGATCAAACTTTGAAATTTGAGGAGATAGGCTAAGGTGCTCCATGAAGCACCAAACTACTTGTGCTCCACATTTGTATCTCCAATTTCAAAGTTCAAAAGTCTGATCCAAACCATTGAACATGATCTACAAATTAAAATCTCCTTAGTGATTGAATTTTACATTTTTTTGAATTTTTTTACTATTTTATTCGAAGCATTTAAGAATATGTTAAAATTGGAAGTTTTTCTGAATCGTTAGATTAATTCATTTTCAATGCCTCGGATAAAATAGTAAAAAAATTCGAAAAAATGTAAAATTTGGTTCCTACGTAGGTTTTAGTATGAACAACAATTTCAAAGGTTTGGATTGGCTGTTTCTGATTTGTAATTTGAAATAAGCATTCGTTAGCACTTTTTTGGTTTCTAACGTTAGTACGTTAGCCAAATTCTATGGTGCATTACGAAGCCATAATTAGTTTGGACTTCACACTCAAATTTCAAATAAGAAAATTTGAAACAATCGATCCAAACTGTCAAATGTGATCTTCATATTGAAATCTCACTAGAGACCAATTTTATTTTTAGAATCTTTTTTACTATTTTTTAGAGTGGTATGAAATTTGTTGATATATTGATTTCTGGACGATCCAATATGGTTGATTTTGCACCCCTCTAAACATAGTAAAAATGGGAAAAAAATGGTTTATAGTAAGATTCCAATATGGAGATCACATTGAACAGTTTGGATTAATTGACCGTTTGAAAAATTCAGGCGTGTCGAGCAAAGGTGAGGAAATATGTCAGGTTGGGAAGATGGGGAGCTCCAGAGAAGAAACATGAGTTCAACAAAAAAAGTTGTGGAATCAAAGTTGGATAAGATGAGCTTATAGACGTTTGAAGTGATGCGTGCCGATGACACCATGAACATAAGGAGCTTTGTGATGTATAGGATTGTTTTGATCATATGATTGTTTTTTTATTGTTGTATATATATAGGTACACTTAATTAATTAACATGGATTATGCTGTCATATATGCTCATTTATAGCACATTTAAGTATTGTTATCATGGATTATTTTTTACTCCCAATTGTTAATTACATGATCATACTTCATGAGTTTTAACATACTAGTAATCGTACCCGTGCACAGAAACAGGAGAAAATAATGTAGTAGAAAACAAAATTTACTTAAGTATATTTTCATAAGATGGCAAAATGGCATCGTGCAACATGGAGCGTGGAGTGTGGAGCGTGGAGCGGGAAGCATGAAGCTTGAAGCTTGAAGGGTGAAGCGGGGAGCGGGGAGCAGGGAGCGTCGAGCGTGGATTGGAGTGGAATCGGGAAGTGTGAAGCGTGGAGCAGAGAGCGAGGAGCGGGATGTGTGGAGCGTGGAGCCTGAAGCGGCCAACATGAAGCGGGAAGCATGGTGTGGGGTGCGAGGAGCGGGCATCATGGTGTGTGGAGTGGGATGCGAGGAGCGGGGAGTGAACTACGAGCAGCGGGTTTGTTGTGGTTCAAGCTCCTCGCTTAATGCTTAATGCTTCACGCTTCCGGCTTGTTGTGGTTCTTAACCAATATAAAGAGTTTACCTTGACTAATTTGATTTGAATTATAATGGACAAGGTTAAACTATAATGCTTTGTTCTAATCAAATGAAACTGGACCAATTACAATTGCAGTTACATGTCTTCTATAAAATGTCTTGAAGAAATAAAGATGTACACTCTTTATTCTCTCTTGCGCTGATTATCCAAAATTTGAAGACTAAAACCACTCTATGAATCATCCTTAATGTTATTATCAGATAGTTGTAACACCTAATCAGGTGACATTATCAGATAGTTCAATATGTGGTTTTAAAGCAAGGAAAATATGTGGTTTATTCTCATTTGACAATCAATTTTCTGATAGTTTTTATATAAACAAAAAACTTCATGGTATCAATTCGATATGAGGGAATACTTCAATTGAAATAGAACAAAGCATCAAAGAATGTTGCATCTTGCAGCTTGGAACGACGGAGTACTGACATGCGGCAGAGCGACGTCATGCGTCATACGTCTTGTGTCATGCGGCTTGCGTCATGCATCATGCGGCTTGATGATTTGGCGGAGTCGATCATGAAAGTTTTGATGCTTCGAAAGTAAGGAATAAAAAAAAATTATTCATCTCAAAACAAATGATCTAGCTATTATAAGTGTAAAGACAATATTTATTTGCCTAAATAATTAGGGAATAATATTATACGTTATGATTTGATCTCCAAATCAAATCGAGTTGGGTTGTCTAGCTTAGCAACCTCTTATTCCCTATGCCTTGTTTCGTTGGTTGTGCTTAGCTCGTCAACCGTCGAGCCTCCTTAGGTATCCACCAAAAAATTAAAGAAACACTTGTATCTCTAAGGCTAATAAGAGAACAACAAGTGGTACCTTAATCCTAGTTTCAAAAACCTTCTTCAAAATTTCAGAAATTTTAATGGAGTTTTTGTCTCAACACATGAGAGAAAAATTGGGGGAGAGAGAGATAAATTTCAGCCAAGAAGTTCAAAGCTGAAATTCTGACCTTTGAGTATTAAATCTGCCATAACTCTTTGTAGGTAACTCCAAATGACTTAAAACTTGAACCGTTGGATTCTAAACTCAAAGGGCTTCAATTTTCATAAGTCATGCTTTCAGAATGGTTGAGTTTTGCCTTTTCAAAATTCTGTTTAAAGTTACCTCAAAAAATTGTCCAAAAGTTTCTCTCCTCTTTAATGGATATTGATTAGGTTTAATGATATACTTCAATACTCCTTTAATTATATCATTATTAATAAATTATTCCCAACAATTTTATGGCCTATATTTGAGCTTAAACATATTAATCATATTAATATTTAATTAAGTCCACAATCTCATATATTAAAAGGCCAACATATAAATTAATATCCAATGTTAATTTATATGCATCTCTCATATGTCAAAAGTCATTTAAATTATGTCACACATACTTTAAATATTACTAGGATTATTTTACAATATTTTCTTTTAATCTTTCATATGGTGTGACCCTATGGGATTCCATCATTATGGCAATGAAACTAAACATTTTAATTTCATAAATCAATGATACAACTAGCCATGGTATATTGATCACCCAAATGATGTAGATGAAAAAGCACAATGCAAAATCATGATCCTGTAATATTAAAATATTATTGTGTCAATTTCTTGTCTCATGATATCAAAATAATTGCAAGGTAGGAATGTGTCATCCTTGCTAATTATTCTTTCTTGATTTTCTAAAATTTAATTATGATATGATTAACATATAATCATATTGCATGCCCATAATACAAACTTTATCAAGGGGCCCAGAGATATCATCATCTATATCATGTATAGAGGACAATGGTATCTTGATGCGTATAGTTCCTCCGCACAAGTTATACACATTGCAGTAACTGTCTATATAACTCATAGTTAAAGTAAGCATTGGACAGTACCAACGATGTATATTTCTCATGTAGGAAATATAAACATCTCAACCCTAGAATTCATGACACAAATGAAATATCAATGACACGCAACACAATCCACGTGATATTTCATTTTTGGGTCTGTCTAGTGCTATACATCCCGATGTATACACTTGTGTGATTAGCATTGACAACTCTTTGTCATATGATCTGTAGAATGTGATCATCATCTAATCTGACACACTGATCTTATATTGGTCAATTAGTGTTTCTTGCTAATTACCAAGATCAAAGACTTTTAAGAGTAATTATATTTATTTCATTGGTGGAATTCTACAATCCAGGTCATCAACCCAGATAATCCACAAAATATAATAACTCAAGGAACAAAATGATATAATCATTCACTAATAAACAAAATAATCAAACATATGATTTGGATCTAGGACACTAACACTAACAGATCATTCCTATGCCCAAGATGTCAGCGAGAGGCAGAAGAACAAGAAGTGTGTGTGATAGAGATCGTTGATAACCTCCACACCTCTAGCAGATCATATCACCTAAAGGTGTGGAGGCAACTAGGTGAGGAAGAGAGGTCAGAGAAAGTTTGAGAAGTTGTGGCGGCGACCAGGAGAAGAGAGTGAGAGATAAGAATTGCAAATTGCTCATTTTAAGCTAGTGTTAGGTATACGACAACGATTATTTTAAATAACCATTGGCTTAGGTGAAACTATAGCAACAACTATTTAAAAAAAAGTCCTAGATTTTTGAAAAAAAAAACTGAAAATAAAAGGCAAAATTTACTTTAAATAACCGTTATCATAGCTCCACCTACGCCAACAATTATTAAAATTACCGTTGCCGTATCTCCGAAAAAAAAAATTATTTCTGCCAACAGTGCCTAACAATTTCTTCAACATTTGTTAGTTTCTGAAGATTACTATATCTCCTTTCTGTTGTAGTGTCCCATCTCATCTTTTTCAAGCGGCTGCATGCAAATATGCAATTGTAACTTCACACATTAAAAGCTTCTTAAGGCCCAATCATTTAAGGTACAAAATGATATTGCATTTTGCAAAAGCATTATTGCTAACTTTTTGGGTGCAAGTGAAAGATGGAAAATGTAATTTTCCTTTCATTCATGATTTAGTTTTTGGATTTTGCTCTGGTGTTTTCATCTGATGAATTAATTGAATTAAAAAATGAAATGTTATTTTTAGCTTAATTAATTTTTAGTGCAAATATGGAAGCATAATGCTTAATTTTTTATTGAAATATTTTATTAATGATGGAATCATAAATTTTATTGTGATAAAGTGCATGCATAAACTTCAATGATTTCTCGCGGCGTACGGAGAACGCGGTTCTATTGGAACAGTTTTTTTTGTCGATCAAGGAATTCGAACTTAAGTGTCATGGAAAAAATTAGACAAAAAGTTTCAAATTCGAAAAATAATCAAGATAGAATCTCTCCTGTTACTTATCTATTTATTAAAATATTCTAAATATGTCGTTTATGCCCATGCGGTGAATACAATAAAATGCATTATAAAACATTTAAAAAGGGGTATTTTTGTCCATAGAAAAATGTAAGACCAAAGACCAAATGGACGCGTCCATTACTTAGATACTTTATTAGATAGTATAGATTAACATATTTATGTAATACTTGTACTTAAAAAAGCTTTCATATGTACTTGTACTTAAATTTATAATTCCGCAATTATAATTGTAATATGTGAAAAATATTGCCTCTTGGGGTTCGAACCCAAAACCTCACATTCAAGAGAACCTTAAACACAGTATCACTCATCGGTTGAGCCTTACAACTTTCCTGTTTGTTGTCGTAATTTTATTTAACATAAATTTCGGTACAATTTCTTGCCTATATTTTCTAATTTTTTGAACCGCCCAAGTGATAAATATCTCCACCCACTAACTATCTTTCCTCTTCTTTATAAAACCGAGCTCGTTCCCTTAGAGCCACCTCCGGTGCCCCCTCACTTGTTTGCTCTCTCCTCCACACTGCGCCGAAGAAATGTGATGCTGATTTGGTGATTTGCTTCCAAACTCTAGTGTCGTCCGAGCCTCGCTTGTTAAGTCCAAATCCTTGGTGTCAATTAACAGTCCAAAACACTCACTGATCTAAATTAAGGTCCATCCTAGCCCTCTTTGAACATGCAAATGCATCTGTTTGTTGTTTTATTCTTAGGTAGTGCTGATTTGTTGGAATTTAGGTAGTTTAGCAATATTTATCTTCCAAACCTTTCTTTGTGCTAGCATTGCATGAAGCGGAAAAAACGCATGAGATGGATGGGATGAATTAATGGGATTAACGAGGCATGTGAGGAATTACAAATGGTATGATCCTCCAGCAATCTATGAGGAAGGCTTGGATGGACTCGAAGGATCCTCCACATCAATGGAGGTTAAGGTATGGTTTCCAATCCACCACTACTTAATCTAGAACTTGAGAATGTCCTCTTTTTTGCTTGTGTTGTGATTGATCGAGCTTTCTTTGTATTGGAGGTATTGATATGCAAGATTTAAAAAAGATTGAGAATGATGATTTAATCTTTCTTAGCTTTACCTATTACTTCTTTGTGCACTTCTTCCAGCTTGAAGGTACTCATATACAAGAGGAAAAGAAAAGGATGAAGAAATAGTGGTGTCAAAATCATATTTATTTCTTCAAATTCTAAAAGAAGAGGTTATTTAATCTTCTTTTGACATTACTGTGAATTGTAGTACTAATTGTTTGTTATTTGTCTAAGTCTGTATTTATGTATTTATGTAGGGGTTCCTTATTGAATTAACGAGATATGAGAGGAACTGAAATGATAACTATATAATACAAGGGTAATCACTCGATTCGTAGCGAATTAATGAGACATGAAAGGAATTGGAAATGCTAACTGTACATTACAAGGGTATCATGGACATGAAAGTTGTTTGAAGTTGAAGTTGTCTGAAGTAGTCATTAGATATGTAAATATTTAGGTTTAATTAATGTCATGGATGTTATTATTAATTATTTAACTGTTGATTGGTGATACTTTTGATGTATTGTATGATCTGAATGCATGTGTAATAATGTTTGATTAATATGGATGACATGATCTGGATGTTTCATTAATTGTTATGTATACAACAAGTTGTGTGTATATATATATATATATATATATATAGAGAGAGAGAGAGAGAGAGAGATAGATTATCGTAGAACGCGTTCTACCATCCCATTTCTACGTCGACTGTTTTAACCCTTCATTCTGCTTCAAAAATCGTGCAGCGCGATCTGACTGGTCAGCAAAAAAAATTAAGTGTGTTCCTCCTCCATTGCTCTTTATATTCTATTGAATCAGAGAACAATAGAACATGCCATTTCTCCTCTTGTTCTCTCTCTCTATCTCTCCGGTTCCGAATTTGGATTTAGAAAGAGAATTAGCGATTTGGAGGGAGGAATAACGATTCCTTCTCTCTAGAGCTGTCCTTCGCTCTCTGGACTAAAATCGAAATCCTGGCTACTATCCTCTCCGCTGAATATCGACACTATCTCCGTTGAAGTCCTCTCACTCTTTCTCTTTGCTGAAGCATCTTTGTAGGTTTAAAAGCCGAACAAGGATGATAGTTGCAAACTGATTTGAAGGATTTTGGGGTCTAAGTTGGTCAGGTATTTGCTTCGTGGGATTTCACCTCTTCCAAGTTCATATACTTCTGTTTTAATTTTGGTTCTTGCTATTTTGCATACTGGTTGATTGAGGTAAAGGTATGAGCTTTCGATTCTGGCTATTTTGTATAGGGTCTTTTTTTATTTTCTGATTTGTAGATTTCACCAGAACTTCATATTATAACTCACCAAAATTCAGTAATCACTAAACTTGCTGGTCGCTCACAGTGTTAATCAATTTTGTATGTGGTTACTGGTTCTGAAAAAAGGGTTATACTTTGCAATCCAGATTGCAGTTTAATCAATTTTGCATACACATAATACTAATTCAGATTTTTTTTATTTATGCCGAAAGGATGGTTCTCATTGCTGGAGTTCAAATGCAAAGTATAATCAAAACTTGACTTCTTTTCTTTAGGTGTATCAATAAGAGCTGAGGTGGTGAAGCTCATAGGAATTTACACTTTTGCCCCGAGATTGTTGCAAGTAACAATAAAGAGGATATTAGATGATGACATGCCAGTTTGTTTGTATATCTTTGTGCAAATTGAATAAAAGTTATATCTAATCTATACATGCCAGCAGTTCAGCTATCTTGCAGCTGTACTTGAATACAAGGATCATAACTTCATGTTAATGTTATAACATGTGTAATAAATCATTTGAATGGCTATAATTGTAGTTAATAAAGATCTGAAATGTAACATTTTTTTCTTGTAAAACATTTTTTATTTTGCTGATTGCAAATAAAAACAACAAATTGTCATATTTTTCATGGATAAGTCAAATTATGTGCTTGGAGAAAATAGTTTGTCAATGTCAGGTTTAAGAACCAGTAAAAAATGCTCTCATTCATCAAAGAATCATGGTTGCTGGTAAAGAAAAAAGGCAGAGAACAGATTCAGAAAATGTATTGTTCTATTGAATCAGAGAAGAGATTACATTCCTGTATTAGAAATTTCCTGACATTTAAAATCTGACATTTGTTGAAATTTCATTAGCCTTATTAGTCATATTAGAAATTTTTTCTAACACAGATCACATAGTTGCATAATTTCATTAAAATAAAGTATCAGTTCGCACTTCAGAACATCAAAATAAAACATCAGTTCCCAATTGAAATGCATCATAGCAAATTCTTCTGAAAGGAAGGCATTGGCAGACAGTAAAAAGTTCACTATCTTCAAAATCCACTACAAATTATAATCTAATTTTTCTGGACAATATATTACTAGCCTATAATTACGCCAGAGCATAAAAAGATCAAGACTCGACTATAGATTTCTCAACCTCAATATAGTTTCAGCTTCTTGTAGCTGGCGCAACCATGGTTGCATGTCATCACCACTATTTATATTATTCTCTCCACTTTTCAATACCTATAAGAAAGAAAAAAAGAAAGCAAAGAAAAAGGTATCAAATTCCTTCAATAATGAAATATCCAATAAATTTTCTAGCATCAAAGAAAAGTAATAAATCAAATTAGAAAATGAAATTTGATGTTAGCTCAAAAAAACACATGCCAAATAGATCATGCTTGGTACACGTTTGTACTAACCAGTACTAACACAAACTAGCTTGCATAGTAATCATGCCAGTATAATTATTTTATATTAAAGAACTGATATATCAATAAGTATTTTTCTATAGAATTGATTAGTAATGAAAGATAGATTTTCACCAAAAAGTGCACTTTGATTTCAGTACATTTAAATATGCAAACTTGTATCAGATACATATGCATATTTCTATGAACACCAACATTTTCCATCAGCATCAGATTTTTTTTGTTGGTCTGATTCATCCCAATCTCAATCTCAAAACTATTGGGTGCTCTGATGAATTGTTCATGGAAAATCTGACTTCACAATTGCCTTTCTTTTCACCTTGTTAGCCATCAGATGTGCCTCATAGAGCACTTCTCTCCTGACATATCTAACTCTAATTTGTTGCATGATAACTCCTTAACCAGTCCCTTCTATTCACAATAACTCAACTACAACAATAACTCAACTACAACGCAATATTCCCCAAATCTCCATCACAACAAGAAACCAAGAAGTAAAACTATAGCAAATCAAACATTAATTCAAACAACTAACAACAAGAAGTGAGCTTCTAGGGTTTATGATTTATTCAAGTGTAGAACAACTAGAGATCGTTACCATGACAAAGGGGTGGGATGATAGAAGGGAGACATACGAAGTACATCCCTGGAGAGAGGGAGTGATGGATGCAAGATAGTCGAAAGGAGAGACGACATAGTGACAAGGTGTGCGACATCGGAGGGACTCATCGTGAGCGATCTCTCATCTTCCCCTTGTTGCGAAGAAAAAAATAGAAGAATGGAACTGGAGATGTGTAGTCCGGAGAGAAAGGGAGAAAAAGGGTATCTGATTTCTTTCGCTGACCAGCGAGTTAGATCTGCAGGAATCGAACGGTTTAGACAGTCGACGCAAAACTAGATTGGTAGAACGCGTTTCACTGTAATCCATCTCTATATATATATATATATATTATTGTGTTAATATTGACGAGCTAGCAAAAATAGGCTATTCACGTAAGCAGCAAAAACTTTCTAAAAACGATGTTGTTCTACGACGGGTATTGCCAAATAAATACTATAATTTAGAGTATATATTACATCGAGTATCAAGTCATATCAAGTGATAAAGACGTTGACGAGGAAAAAAAAGTCT
This sequence comes from Eleocharis quinqueflora, assembly GCA_964058865.1. NCBI lineage: Eukaryota > Viridiplantae > Streptophyta > Magnoliopsida > Poales > Cyperaceae > Eleocharis > Eleocharis quinqueflora. Next base: position 35,359 of record CAXKVX010001737.1, read on the forward strand.
TCAACGTCGTATATTAACTAATAAAAAGTGTTATAAATTAGCTCAAGAAAAAGCAGTGTACGCCTCCTATCTCAAGACTGATTTTAACTTACCTTTTGCAACCTCAACATTTACAATAAAAGATAACCGATGTATAAACATCAAACGACCTGGTGTGGAAACAGTTTTTTTCTGTAGTGAAGTGAAAGTGATGAATGGTTAAAATTGTGAAGGCATGATGGAGACACAAAAATTTTGAGACATTTGAGCCCTCCTATATATATATATATATATATATATATATATATATATATAGAACTGGGCTTTGGTGCTTGATCAAGCACCAAGGGATCGATGCTTGATCATCAAATCACACAAACGAACGATTAGAATTTCGATTTATCATGCTCAATAATTTCTTTATATAAAAATCTTGTGGGATACCAAAATTTTCTATTTTTAAAATTTTGTAAGTATTTATTTTGGATTTTTGAAAATGACTAAAAAATAGTAATAAAAATAATCAATGCTTATACATAAATTTGGTCACTTTCAAAAATACAAAACAAATATTTACAAGATTCAAAAAATAAAAAATTTTGGTATCCGACAAGGTTTTGATACAAAGAAATTATTGAGCATGATAAATCAAAATTTTAACCGTCCGTTTGTGAGATTTGATGATCAAGCACCGATTCCTTGGTGCTTGATCAAGCACCATAGCCTAGTTATATATATATATATATAGAGAGAGAGAGAGAGAGAGAGAGAGAGAAATGTTATTATGCTTTACAAAGCACGTGCTTTGAAATTGTGGACCATTGGATCTTCAATCATCATGTGCGCACGAATCACAAAGCGTGATCCAATGATCCACAATTTCAAAGCACGTGCTTTGCAAAGAATAATAGCATCTCTCTCTCTCTATATATATATATATATATATATATATAAATATGCTATGGTGCATTACGAAGTCATGGTTAGTTTTGACATTGCACTCAAATTTCAAATAAGAAAATTTGAAACAATTGATCCAAACCGTCCAATGTGATCTCCATATTGAAATCTCATTAAGGACCCAATTTTTCAATTTTTTTATTTTTTTACTATTTTTTAGTGGTATGAAATTTGTTGATATAATTATTTCTTGACCATCCAATATGGCTGATTTTACGCTCCTCTTAAAAATAGCAAAAAGTTCTAAAAACGAAAAATTTGGTTTATAGGAGAATTTCAATATGGAGATCACATTGAACAGTTTGGATTGACGTTTGAACTTTAAAATTTAAATTTTGAGCGTGATGTCAAAACTAATCTTGATTTTGTAATGCATCATAACATTTTTATATATATATACATATATATGAGGAGGGATCCATAGCCGCCATCAATTTTGTAGCCGCTCACAACCGCTCCATCATACCAAGTGTAAATTGTCGATCCAGACCGTTGGGATCCGTAGCCGCCATCAATTTTGTAGTCACTCGCAAACGCTCCATCATACCAAGTGTAAATCGTCGATCCAGACCATTGAAAACATTCTCCATACTAATGTAGACTTGGAGACCAAATTTTATATTTTTTGGAATTTTTGTACTATTTTATCGAAATGGTTGAAAATTGGATGTTTGTAAATCGTTAGATAAATAATTTTCAACCCATCTGATAAAATAGTAAAAAAATTCAAAAAAAAATGTAAAATGTGGTTTCCAAGTCTATATTAATATGGAGAATGTTTTCAACGGTCCGGATCGGTCATTTACATTTGCTACCATGGAGCGGTTGCGAGCGGTTAGAAGTTTGGCGGCTACGGATCCCTCCTCTTCTAATTGAAAATCTCAACGACCGATCTGAACCGTTGAATATGATCTACAAATTGAAATCTACTTGGAGATTAAATTTTACATTTTTTTTTAAACATTTTGCTATTTTTTTAAAGAGATAGAAAAGTTGCTAATCAAACGATTTCTGGACCAACAAAATGTGCAATTTTTCTACCTCTTTAAAAAATAGCACAAAAATTCAGAAAATGTAAAATTCAATCTCCAAGTAGATTTCAATATTTAGATCATGTTTAACGGTTCGAATCGGTCGTTGAAATTTTAAAATTAGAAATACAATATGAAAAACATAATCAACATGGAACCAAAGCATGGCTTAGCAAACGCCTTAAAGCTAGGCTACAATATTGAGTATTTAAAGTACACAACATGAGGACAGAATCAACGGGGAACCAATGCATGGCTTAGTAAACGCCTTAAAGCTAGGGTACAATATTGACTATTGCAACTAGTCTTCATTTTGTACACTCTTCAGATTGTCCTTGTCAAAGTTATAACTAACTTGTATTTCAACTTTTAGGAAAAAGTAATCTATTGCCACTGCAAACTATGAAATTTTGAAATTTGAAAACTAATCAGATTTGTAGTGGAAAAATACTAATTTTGAAGTTTGGAATGACAATTTTTAAAGTTTCAAAATATGTAGTGGACAAAGCAAATAGGATTTTCTAAATTTTATCAAGTATTATTAACGTGCGCATCGAACTATTTTAACTTTTAAAAACATGTCATTTTATTTCGGAATAAATAAGTTGATAAATAAATCGGTTATGAACTTCCGTTAATTGAAAGAATTTTGCTACAGTTTTCGGAAATTTGCTTCATTTTTTGTGTCCATCATTTTGACCGAATCGATCTTATAAAATCTTACTAGGAAAGTTCATTTGTCATATCTGATAAAGTTATAGTGGAACAGAATATTAGAGACGTCATATATTTTTTTTTTCCATAGGAGCTGATACGAAGGTATCACAATCGATATCGACTATCGATACATATGTTATTATGTATTTTGTTTACGTTATTATGCATATTATTGGAGTTATTATGCATGTTATTTTTTGTACTGAAATAGTTATGCATGTTATTTAAGTTTTTATGTATATTATTTTTTAACATGCGTAATAATTTTTTCAGTACAAAAATAATATGCATAATAACTCAAACAATATGCATAATAATTTAAATAATGTCCATAATAACATATATATCGATAGGACTAACGGGTTAACAATGACTTCTCAAACCCAAATTTGGGTAGTAGTCCAAACAGAAATGGTCAACTAAATATGGGGCAATTTGTTTGGGACATTATATAATATAAGTTCTTCAATTTAAACTCAAATTTTATTGATATCAAACTCTAAAAACTACCCTACTTCATTCGTTTTTATATACTGTATTTTATTTTTTGAAATTGATTGTTGCATAAAATTATATATATATAGAGAGAGAGATGAATTATGGTGCAACGCGACTCAAAATCTTTGTTTTGCATCGAGTGTTTAAGCCATCCGATCTATATCATTTTTTGCGTCGATTATGTCATCCGATTAGAAAAAATAGGAAAATTTTCATAGAGGGTCAATGACCCAAAAATTTTAACACATAGGGCCAATGGCACCCTAAAAATTGCACAGAGGACTAAGGACGCAACTAATAGTTGCGCCCTAAGAAGATTCTGTTTTTTTGCTGAATTTGAGGCATTCTGCAGATGCTTTTTCAGATGTGGGGCCTACACATAGGGGCGCAAGTAATAGTTGCGTCCCTAAGTGTTGCTGACAATTTTTTTTGCTAAGTTATGATTATTTATACATATTGTAATTATTATTATTAGTTTGTACTAATATATAATTTCTGGGTATTTGTTAATATATCATTAATATATGTATATTTGTACTATATTTATTATTAAGCAAATTAGTAATAATTTCAATATAAAATAAAATTTTAATATATTTGTACTATATTGAAGATATAACAACATGAAGGTATATTCTCAAACAACATGAAGATATAATAACATAAATTGAAGTTCATAAAATTGTCAAACACAAAATATTTTGCAATAGTCTCCAAGATAAACATACATATCCAAGTTCTAAAAGATAACACATACAAATTAATTAATAAGGCATAAAACAAAATTACAAAATCTTAAATTAAATAAAAGAACAAGCTCCATCATTCCCTTGCTAATTACTTGCGATAACGAAATCTGAAGCATTACAAAATTGAAACCAATGTTGTTTTGTGAAAAAAATAATAGTAGTATTACCTTCATCGTTTGGGGGTGCAGTGCATGTGCGTCTGATGTGTCCCGTTTGTTTGCATCGCCCACAAGTATATGATTGTCGATGTGTATTCTCTTCGTTCATTTCATTTCTAATTCTTATATGTTGACGTCTCCCCTTCTTAACAGCATACCTTGTCGGGTCCGGCACTAGCTTTGGTCGGGGAATTTCAGGTCATGTGTCAGAATTGCCGAATGGCTCAAATTCTGGCGTCCATGTTGCCATCAACTCTTGAACGCGATAAAAAGGAGCTACGTAAACGTTGCTACTTATGCTCCCTTGAGCACAACATGCTACGATATGAGAACAAGGGATACCTTTTAGTTGTGGTTTTTGACAAGTGCATGTACCTATGGGCACTTCTAACCGCACTGTATGTATTATACTCCCTTTAATCTTGTTCCCAACAAATGTTTGACCCATTTGAACCTCATATTTTTGCTCGTTCCGGTACGCTCTAACCGTATGTGTCTTTCCCCTTAATCTTCGCTCCTCTAGTAAGGCTTGGATTTTGGGGGAGAAGAGGAAACCTTGTTAAATTGCTTTTTCTGCTTTTGCTCGTCTTTCAGCAAAGTATTTGACCGACTTGTAAAATGTGATTTCAACAAGAGAAGTAACAGGTAACTCACGTGCTTCTTTGAAAATATTATTAAGGGATTCTGGTCTGTTTGTTGTCATCATCCCCAATCTATGACCTCCTTCATCGAATGAAAGAGCCCATAAGTCAAATCGCAGTGCATTGTTCCTTTCAACATCGTTCGGATCCCTACCAATATCCTCAAGCCATGTTGCAACGTCGGGGCATTTTTCGCGAATACGATCGAGCCTCATTAGAAACTTCCTCTTTTGATTTTGTTTTATTACTTGCCTCAAAATCTGTGTTAATTTTTTGTTGGTAAATTCTTTTGTGAAATTTTGACATATGTGCCTTGAACAATATCGATGAAAGGCATGTCCATCTTGGGTGCTTCATCCCAGGTTTGTCTCACTAAAAACCCGCAAGATACTCTTGTGACGATCTGAGAGTATCGTCACAACTCGTGATCCAACCACTTCCCTACAAACAAATTTCATAAAATCCCCCCAAGATTTGTTGTTCTCGGTATCAACTAACACAAATGCAAGGGGAACCAACTGATCTTGCGCATTGAAGCCACATGCAACTAACATCTTCCCCTTATACATCCTAGATAAATGCGTACCATCAATTCCTATAATAGGTTTGCAGTGCCTGAAGGCCTGTATTGCCGGACCATATGCCCAACACACTGCTTGAAATAATCTTTCATTTGCGTCATTTGTGAGGATGGTATACCACTCAATCACTGTACCCGAGTTTGTTCTTTGTATGGCATGAAGTAAGAACACGATTAATCATAAGCTTGCATCCAACCTCCGAACAATTGCGCGATTGCGATCTCTTTTGCACGCCAACACTTAAGATAAGGAGCCTTGAAATTATATCTCTGCTCAATGACAATCTTGATGTCTTTTATAGTAAAGTTGGCATTTCCCTTAACACTTTCTCGGATTATGAAAGCCATGAATGGGGACGTTAAGTGCGGATGCTCCAACCTATCTCCTGACATAACACATTCATGAGGACATTGCTTTGTATTAATAATGAAAGCATCATCACTTAGCCTTCTTGATGCATACAACCTCCAACTGCAATTTTGGTCGGTGCACTCGATTGTATACACGCTTTTATTGGACTTTCTCTTCTTAAACGTGCGGTTCGATTTGATGTGAAAATCATGCACAACACATTTGAGAATCGATGTGACATACCCTTCGTCATCAAAGTAATTGTCATCACCAATTATATCGACGATTGCATTAATATTATTCCACGAAGCGATTGGATGAGAATCGGTTCAGTCCGTAATGGCCATGTTGTCATGGTCAGAGAAATCTCTTCTTCAGAATTGTAATTAGGATCTTCAAAAGGTGTGAAATCCATATTCATGAAAGCATCATTACCACACGTATTTCCAATTGGGCTTGCATCTTGGTTTACTAATATCTCAACCCGTTCCGCCGGATTAATTTCATCCAACCCAACATTAAATTTGAAATCCTCAAAATCATCTTCTTAATCTGGAACCGATTGATTTCTATTTGAGGTTGCATTCGATTCATAACAATTGGTACGGAGATATGCATCTGGCATTCTACTCGCTATTGGCTCAACATATTCATTTAGGGTTTCGTAAGCTCGACTACCACTTGCACAACCATGGTTTAGGGTTTCATGAGCTCGACTACCACTTGCACAACCATGATTTAGGGTTTTATGAGCTCGACTACCACTCGCACAACCTTGATTTGTTGTATATCGAAGAACTTTTGGCTCAACGTACAATTCAATCATTGCAAAAGTACCAAGATGAACCAAATGGTTCACCATAAGTCTCCAAGTATCGTTACTCGAAAGTTGTAACTCAGTATAGAACATTACCGGAGGAGTTAGCTGTAATCCGGCATTGAACCTCCCTAATATCTCTAAAGCATGTGTTGAACTTGAAATCCTCATCCATCGGTACAACTTCTTCTCCAGTTTACCGAGTGTTATGTCGTCATGCACCGTAGAACTACCGGTAGCTTTTTTTTAGTAATGCACACCATGAGGACTGTTCTGGATGGATCCTCGGTGTAGAAACTAACAATAAACATTTCGTATGTCAGATTTTGGGAGGAGAAGTGTAAAAATATGGTTTAGGGTTTGTGGAGAGGAAGGGGGTTGTTGGGGAAGAAGGGATAAGAATGAGAAAATGTTTGGAAAGAGAAGAAAAGGAAGGGTGTTGCTGCATATATTTTGTTCATTTAGGGGCGCAATTATTAATTGCGCCCCTAAATTATCCAAATTTGCAAGCTCTCTGCATGCAAAAACATGAAGTTTACAATATAAAGGCGCAACTAATAATTGCGCCCCTTAGTTATAGGGGACAGGTGGGCCCCTCATCTGAAAAAAAATTCAGACTTATCTGCAAAAAAAAGGCATCTTCATAGGGGCACAAGTAATAGTTGCACCCCTAAGTTAATTCAGAAAAAAAATGGTGAGTAGGGGGGTTCGAATCCATGCCCTCACTCAAACCAAGCGCCACTAACCAAACTCTCTTGCCACTACACCATTTGTATTTCTCGGAAAGTTTATGAGATGTTTAATATTAGTAGGTTGTAATCTTTTTAACTTAAAAAAGAACTTTGAAGTAATAAATGTATTATTCAATTTGGAAGTAATATTAATTTTGAATAATAATAATAAGTATATAGTAATATTTTATAGTACTATATTACAAATATTTATAAATTAAAAAATTATTTTATATTGAAATTATTATTAATTTTCTTAATAATAAATATACATATAAATATACATATATTAATAAATATCTAAAAATTATATATTAGTACTATTTAATTATGAATATATTAAAGTGTATTAATAATAATAACTTAGCAAAAAAAATCAAAGCAGCACTTAGGGGCGCAACTATTACTTGCGCTCCTAAGTGGTAGGGCCCACAAATGAAAAAGCAGCTGCAGAATGCCTTGAATTCAGCAAAAAAACGGAATCTTCTTAGGGGCACAACTATTAGTTGCGCCCTTGGCCCTTTGTGTAATTTTTAGGGTGCATCTGGCCCTATCTGTTGAACTTTTGGATCTATGGCCCTCTATGAAAATTTTCCGAAAAAATAAGACAATTCAGTCTCTCCATTTCATGGCGTCGTCCTCTTTGTCTAGTTCTCTCTCTGTGCGCGTCTAATTTGGAAAGAAAAACAAAAAGAGATGAAATCCTCGATGCCTTCTCGCCTCCCTCTATTTCTCCTTCCAACACTCGCCTTCTCGTCTCTTTGCCTTTCTGCCTCAATGCCTCGTCGTCTCCCTCTTACTCATCTTGCGAGTCTTGGAATCAAAATTCACAAGGTACCCGACATCACACAATTGGCTTATACTCAATATATTGTAATTTAAACCATCCACAAGATATACGTTTGGAATGGTTAGGTGTTGGTTACCAATCGAACCTATACCTATGATCTTACTCTTTCTTTAGTTGCTACCAAAAGTGACCGAACCACCATCAAGTGGTTTTAGTGACACAAAATTTGAACTATAGCTGATCATATGGTGAGAGCATCCACCATCAATGATCCAAGCATTCTCTCTATGAGAAGACATCAAGCAAAACTACAAGTTTATATATTAGTAATTAAGAAACATATAACTTGTCCTATTCTCCCCCTAAATGTTTAACAAGTTGAGTTCGTGGGGATTTTTTACATATAGGTCCTTACACCTTGAGTTTAGGAAACCAAGCAACACTCTTGATGTTGCTTCACTCCCTAAATTTACATTCCAACGAAATATGTCCATTGCAAATGGCACGTGTTGCGGGATTAACACTTTTTGCTTTCACAAAATGGTTGTTGTAATCAACCTTCAATTCTTGAGCTTGATTCTTTAGTTGATATGATTGATTAACATTTAATTTGTGAACTCTTGTATCATTGTAATGTTTGAAAACAACTCTTGGCTTCACAATATATTGAGGGCCAAATTGGGCAAGCCTATTACCTTTAACCTCATACCTCTACTCGGTTGATTCCCTAAGGTAAGTATTTTTAGACCAAGATGGGTTAACATACTTAGGTGCCGGTTTGTTCTTGGCATAACTACCATTGTTAAACCTATACTCAAAGGCATGATTTGGTGCATTTCTTGAATTTTGGTAGTTGCAACCCTTGCCCTTGTAGCTTTGAGGTTGTTTTCCTTTTTCTTTTGGATCTTTAGGGTTGTTGGATGAAAGAGAAGGTAAACTCTTCTTGAAACCAAGACCCGTCTTGTCATTAGGTTTTTGGCCCTCAAACAATTTACTTAAGTCCATTCTAGTGTCACTCTTCAAAACACTAGTAGACTTCAAAGATCCGATCTCAATTTCCAATTTTTCTTTATCAAGTTTCAAATTGCTAATTGTTTTTATGTGTTCATCACAAACCTTCACCTTTGTTTCAAATTCTTTTACCTTAGATTCAAACTCAAGAATCTTATTGTTTAATCCCCCAATAGTACCATTTCTTCTCATTAAGGCATGATTAGTTTCAATGAGAAGTTTGGTAATCTAAGAATTTCAAGTTTCAAAGAATTCTCATTAGTCGGAATGCTTGTATCATTGGTTGGATACTCATCATCTGAGTCATCTGAGTCATCCTCGAATGCAAACCCTAGACAAAATTGAACCTCATTTGATTGTAAGTCTAGATATACTTTAGTCTCCACTTGGGAGGTTTGGAAGCTAACCGCATCATTTTCTTGATTAGAGGATGATGGACTAGCTTCTTCATTTTCCACCATCACGTTTTGCACATAATCCTCCTTTCTTTGGAGGACTCGTCTTTCTTGCTATCTCCCAACGCAAACTTGCAGAGTAGTTCAATGATTGCCTGATCGGTCGCCTTGTTTTTAGAGATGATTGATTCCAAGACGGCATGTGCCTTAGACTCTTCACTCTTTACTTCCTTGTCTTCTTCATCCACTATTGCCATGAGCGCAAATGGACCTTGAGGTTCATTGTTGCCCTCAATCACACACTCGTCTCCTTCTCCATCACCCTCTTCCCAAACATCGGCTTGCATGGCTTTGGGGTTTCTTTTGAGTTGGCCCTCAACTCTTCTTGGATTTCCCCATTGGTCTTGCCTATTATCCCCCATCTTGACTTCTTAATTGAGGGTAAATCTTGTAACAAGAGTGGATGGAGTGCCATTCCCTTTCACACATGAAGCACAAAACCTTCTTTCTTTCTTCGTCTCACATGGTGTTAAGCCTATTTTCGTAGGTAAAGATACCTTGGAGCATTTTAGTGAGAGCACGATAGTCTTTGTTTGGTTACATGCCAAAGTTTTGGAAAGGTGTATCATTTGAGGTACGATAGTTAGAGGAGTAGGCATTGTTGTATAGTTTAGGACTTTGAGCGACAAAAGCCACGGTTTTGTTTCCTTGCTCTTCTCCAAGTTGTCGAAGGGTTTCCTCAAATGTTTTGAGGAATGCATAGACCTCCTCCAGTGTGTATGGTACTTCACTTGCATGATGCAAATCTTGAAATGAGCTAGCATAAGCCTCCCATCTAGGTCTTCTCATCATGATGTTGATGAGTTTGCTAGCAACCTTGTCGGAGTCCAAAGGATTAACAACTTCAATAAAATTGTTAGTCAAAAGAGTCATATGAGTGAACATGTACTCAATGGACTCTTTATCCTTTATTTTGAAATTTTCAAACATTGTAGTTAATCTGGCTCCTCTAGACCTTTTAAGCAAAGCATTGCCCTCGTACTTACGAAGTAATGCTTGCCACATATCATAAGAATTTGTAGCTTCTCCAAATATTGGAGCAATTGATTCATGCACATGTGCAAGAATGTCATTCACGGCTAGATCATTTTCTCTTTTCTTAAGGATGGATTCAACTGTCAATTTGTTGGTTGTCGTATCAAATGATGGTACAGACCTAACGTTGACGACATCCAAAATTTCACCAACACTCAAGTAATTGGTCATACATATTTTCCAATAAGCAAAGTCTTTACAATTGTGTCCTAAGATGGAAGGTTGGGTAACTTGCAATTTGGTTGCCATTTAGGTTGATCTTCACTTGAGATTAAGTGAACCTTAGTTTCAAGTTCAACACAGCTCTGATACCACTTTGTAAAACCTAATTAGTCTTAATAAAGACTAATTTAAGCAATTAACAATAATTCTAAAATTTTAGGGACTAATTTGCAACTTAACCAAATTTATCACAAATTAATTTTACACTACAATAATTCAAGCAATTTCTTAACTAGAGTTTATAGCAAAGTAAATTAGATAGAGAGTTAAGAAAACGCAAACAATGCAAAGCACAAGAACATCGAGATTTTAACGGAGTTCGGATATCGACGATCCTACTCTCCGGGACTCCCAACCCCCGACTTGGTAATAGGGTTGAGCTGATTTCACTAGCGAACAAAGGTTCTTGTACAAAGGCCGAGATCTAGATCTATTACACAAAGGTAGAGACTAGATCTATAGAGTAACACAAGTAAACAATTTGAGAGTAGCTAGCACGAATCTCACACAAGTTTAGAGCAAGTTTAGATCAAGGAGATTGAGTCTTAGGATTTTGCAATTTTAATAGTTGGGAGAGCTTTAATGATGGCTGAAAAAGTTAAGTTGAATATTGAATGAATGAGTTAGAAAGAGAAGGGAATGGATTCCCTATTTATATCAGCTCCCAATAGCTCAATTCGAATTTTGACTTAAAATGTTACACAACGTATTATCAAAATATCTGAAAAATAGCTGGCAGAAATATGACTGTTATTCTGAATTCAATCTTGCAAAACATTATATAACTCTCTGAAATGTTATATAACGTTCTGATCTATTTTCACAGAATTTTGATCAGAATGTTATATAACTGTTCCAAACGTTATATAACGTTTTATTAAAATTCAGGAAACATGTTCTGCCCATTTCAAACGTTACACAACTGAGAATTGTTAGTTTAAATTGTATAGAAATGAGGAACGTTACATAATGTTTCATAACATTATGGAACGTTTTAGTTCAAGTTTTGCATAATGTTCAGCCACTTCACTCCGTTGTGTAACTCAGTTTTCAGTTTAAAATTCTAAATAAAAGTTATAACGTTACACAACTTTACAAAACGTTATGTAATGTTTTGTTTCATTTGTGTATTTTTGGCTTGTTTGACTCAATCTCTTTGATTTAAATTTGATATAACTTAAGAAAAAAAATACCATATAGTATATAAAATCATGATTCTTCATTCTTGGTATTCTCTTGAGCTTCCTTCTTGACTCTTGTAATTATTTTTTGCTTGAATCAAAGCTAAACAAAATATCTTACAAGAAGCTTGTTAAATTCAAGTTTAGTTTTGCAAATCGACAAATACGAGACATTGCTTAGTACAACATGTCTCACATGCAACAAGGAGGGTCATTCGCTTTAAAATTATTATATGATATTTCAATCCAAGAGAAGGGAGGACAAGATGGTAGATTTAAGAAGTTCAATGACAAGCAGAAAGCCATGCAAGCTATACGAGGATGTGACTCCGAAAGTGAAGAAGAAGTTGGTCTAGAAGGAGAAGAATAAAGCAAACTCTCTCAAGTAGTCAACAACAACAAGCAACCAACATACCTTGAACGTATAAATCAAATAATCAAGAAGGATATAATTATCGATCCATTAATAATCGAGACGACGATTAAGGATGCAAAGATAGCAAAAATAATGAGAACAGCAAGAAAATGACTTGAAAGCAAGAAATGAAGAAATGAAGGCCCCAAGCCGTGGTGTTTGGGTTAATGGTTACCACAAATAAATGAAGTACTAGGAGAAGAAACTCTTCTCGTAGTAAGAGATGATGCTTTGTGGAGTTTTCTTGACACGTTACCACCCATAAATGAAGCAATTCGATCTGAAACACTTATCCTAATAGGATAAGATGTTTGTGTTGTTTTCTTTAATGTTTACGTCCCTTAAATAAAGTACTCGGACATGAAGAACCTAGAGTGTTAATCTATGCTCTTTCGTGGATGTTTAGTGAAAGGTTACCACTCTTAATTGAAGCGTAGAACAAACACTTCTCGTAGTATCCTATGATGTTTTGTGAGGTTTTCTTGGAACATTACCACCCATAATTGAAACAATTCGATCTGAAACACTTCTCGCAGTAGGATAAGATGCTTTCTGGTGTTTTTTGAATGGTTACCACTCATAAATGAAGTACCCAGATCAGAAACACTTCTCAGAGAAGCATAAGATTCTTTGTGGTGTTTTCTTAAATGGTAACCACCCATAAATGAAGTAATCTGATCAGAAACACTTATCTTAATAGGATAAGATACTTTGTGTTGTTTTCTTTAAAGTTTACCACCCTTAAATAAAGTACTCGGACATGAAGAACCTAGAGTGGTAATCTATGCTCTTTCGTGATGTTTTAGTGAAAGGTGGTAGCCCATAATTTAAGTATTGGTAGAACAAATACTTCTCGAACTACGCTATGATGCTTTGTGGGGTTTTCTTGAAATGTTACCACCCATAAACAAAGTAATTCATTCTGAAACACTTCTCGTAGTATGATAAGATTCGTTGTAGTGTTTTCTTTAATGGTTATGACCCATAAACGAAGTAATCTTATCAGAATCACTCAAAAATCAAGTACTCAGACATGAAGCACATAAAGTGGCATTCTATGCTTCTTCGTAGTGTTTTGGTGAATTGTTACAACACTTAAATGAAGTACTTGGAGAAGAAACTCTTCTCCTAGTAAGATATGATGCTTTTTGGAGTTTTCTTGACACGTTACCACCCATAAATGAAGTAATCTGATCTAAAACACTTATCGTAATAAGATAAGATGTTTGTGATGTTTTCTTTAATGTTTACCACCCTTAAATGAAGAACTCGGACATTAAGAACCTAGAGTGGTAATATATGATCTTTCATGGTGTTTTAGTGAAAGATTACCACCCTTAATTGAAGTATTCGTAGAACAAATACTTATCGTAGTATGTTATGTAGCTTTGTGGGGTTTTCTTGAATCGTTACCACCCATAAACAAAGTAATTCATTCTGAAACACTTCTCGTAGTAGGAAAAGATCCTTTGTGGTGTTTTTTTTAATGGTTACGACCCATAAATGAAGTAATCTGATCAGAATCACTCAAAAATCAAGTACTTAGACATGAAGCACATAAAGTGGCATTCTATGCTTCTTCGTGGTGTTTTGGTCAATGGTTACAACACATAAATGAAGTACTTGGAGAAGAAACTATTCTCGTAGTAAGATATGATGCTTTGTGGAGTTTTCTTGACATGCTTTGTGGAGTTTTCTTGACATGCTTTGTGTTGTTTTCTTTAATGTTTACCTCCCTTAAATGAAGTACTCGGACATGAAGAACCAAGAGTGGTAATCTATGCTCTTTCGTGGATGTTTAGTGAAAGGTTACCACTCTTAATTGAAGTATTCGTAGAACAAACACTTCTCGTAGTATGCTACGATGCTTTATGGGGTTTTCATGAAACATTACCACCCATAATTGAAGCAATTCATTCTGAAACACTTCTCGCGGTAGGATATGATGTTTTCTGGCGTTTTCTTGATTGGTTACCACCCATAAATGAAGTACCCTGATCAGTAACACTTCTCAGAGAAGCATAATATACATTGTGGTGTTTTCTTGAATGGTTACCACCCATAAATGAAGTAATCCGATCGGAAACACTTATCTTAATAGGATAAGATGTTTGTGCTATTTACATTAAAGTTTAAAACCCTTAAATGTAGTACTCGGACATGAAAAACCTAGAGTGGTAATCTATTCTCTTTCGTGATGTTTTAGTGAAAGGTGTAGCCCTTAATTGAAGTATAGGTAGAACAAACACTTCTCGTACTACACTATGATGCTTTGTGGGGTTTTCTTGAAATATCACCTCTCATAAACAAAGTAATTCGTTCTGAAACACTTCTCGTACCAGGATAAGTCTCTTTGTGGTGTTTTCTTTAATGGTTACGACCCATAAATGAAGTAATATGATCAGAATCACTCAAAAATCAAGTACTCAGTCACGAAACACTTTTCAGAGAAACATAAGATGCTTTGTGGTGTTTTATTGAATGGTTACCACCCATAAATGAAGTAATCCGATGAGAAACACTTATCTTAATAGGATAAGATGCTTTGTGTTGTTTTCTTTAATGTTACCACCCTTAAATGAAGTACTCGGACCTAAAGAATCTAGAGTGGTAATCTATGTTCTTTCGTGATGTTTAAGTGAAAGGTGGTAGTCCTTAATTGAAGAATTTGTAGAACAAACTCTTCTCGTACTACGTTATGATGCTTTGTAGGTTTTTTCAAACGTTACCAACCATAAACGAATAATTAGTTCTGAAACACTTCTCGTAGTAGGATAAGATTCTTTGTGGTGTTTTCTTTAATGGTTACAACCCACAAACGAAATAATCTGATCAGAATTGCTCAAAATTCCAGTACTCAGACAAGATGCACATAAAGTGGCATTCTATGCTTCTTCGTGGTGTTTTGGTGAATGATTGCAACACTTAAATGATGTACTTGGAGAAGAAACTCTTCTCCTAGTAAGATATGATGCTTTGTGGAGTTTTCTTGGCACGTTACTACCCATAAATGAAGTGATCCGATCTGAAACACTTATAATAATAGGATAAGATGTTTGTGATGTTTTCTTTAATGTTTACCACGCTTAAATGAATAACTCGGACATGAAGAATGTAGAGTGGTAATATATTCTCTTTCGTGGAGATTTAGTGAAAGGTTACCACCCTTAATTAAAGTATTCGTAGAACAAATACGATATATGTTATACATCTTTGTGGGGTTTTCTTGAAACGTTACCACCCATAAACGAAGTAACTCGTTATGAAACACTTCTCGTAGTAAGATAAGATTCTTTGTAGTGTTTTCTTTAATGGTTACGATCCATAAATTAAGTAATCTGATCAGAATCACTGAAAAATCAAGTACTCAAACATGAAGCACATAAAGTGGCATTCTATGCTTCTTCCTTGTGTTTTGGTGAATAGTTGCAACAATTAAATGAAGTACTTGGGGAAGAAACTCTTCTCCTAGTAAGATATGATGCTTTGTGGAGTTTTCTTAACACGTTACTACCCTTAAATGAAGTAATCCGATCAGAAACACTTATATTAATAGGTTAAGATGTTTATGATGTTTTCTTTAATGTTTATCGCCCTTAAATGAAGAACTCGGACATGAAGAATCTAGAGTGGTAATATATGCTCTTTCGTGGTGTTTTAGTGAAATGTTACCACCATTAATTGAAGTATTCGTAGAATAAACACTTATTGTAGTATGCTATGCAGCTTTGTGAGGTTTTCTTGAAATGTTACTACCCATAAACGAAGTAATTCATTCTTAAACACTTGTCGTAGCAGGATAAGATTCTTTGTGGTGTTTTCTTTAATGGTTATGACCCATAAATGAAGAAATCTGATCAGAATCACTCAAAAATCAAGTACTTAGACGTGAAGCACATAAAGTGGCATTATATGCTTCTTCGTGGTATTTTAGTCAATGGTTACAACACATTAATGAAGTACTTGGAGAAGAAACTCTTCTCGTAGTAAGATATAATGCCTTGTGGAGTTTTCTTGACACGTTACCACTCATAAATGAAGTAATCCGATCTGAAACACTTATCATATTAGGATAATATGTATGTGATGTTTTCTTTAATGTTTACCACCCTTAAATGAAGAACTCGGACATGAAGAACCTAGAGTGGTAATATATATGCTCTTTCGTGGTGTTTTAGTGAAAGGTTACCACCATTAATTGAAGTATTCGTAGAACAAACACTTCTCGTAGTATGGAAAAGATGCTTTCTAGTGTTTTCTTGATTGGTTACCACCTATAAATGAAGTACCATGATCAGAAACACTTCTCAGAGAAGCATAATATGTTTTGTGTTGTTTTCATGAATGGTTACCACCCATAAATGAAGTAATCCGATTAGAAACACTTATTTTAACAGCATAAGATGTTTTGTGCTATTTTCAGTAAAATTTACCACCCTTAAATGAAGTACTCGGACATGAAGGACCTAGGGTGGTAATATATGCTCTTTCGTGATGTTTTAGTGAAAGGTGGTAGCCCATAAGTGAAGTATTGGTAGAACAAACACTTCTCGTACTACGCTATGATGCTTTGTGGGGTTTTCTTGAAATGTTACCACCCATAAACGAAGTAACTCGTTCTGAAACACTTCTCGTAGTAAGATAAGATTCTTTGTGGTGTTTTCTTTAATGGTTACGACCCATAAATGAAGTAATCTGATCAGAATCACTAAAAATTCAAGTACTCAGACATGAAGCTCATAAAGTGGTTTAGTGCAAGGTTACCACCCTTAATTGAAGTATTCGTAGAACAAACACTTATGGCAGTATGCAATGCAGCTTTGTAGGGTTTTCTTGAAATGTTACCACCCATAAACGAAGTAATTCGTTCTGAAACACTTCTCGCAGTAGGATAAGATTATTTGTGGTGTTTTCTTTAATGGTTACGACCCATAAATGAAGTAATCTGATCAGAATCACTAAAAAATCAAGTACACAGACATGAAGCTCATAAAGTGGTTTTCTATGCTTCTTCGTGGTGTTTGGTCAATGGTTACAACACATAAATGAAGTACTTGGAGAAGAAACTCTTCTCGTAATAAGATATGATGTTTTGTGGAGTTTTCATGACACGTTATCACCTATAAATGAAGTAATTTGATCTGAAACACTTATCGTAATAGGATAAGATGTTTGTGATGTTTTCATTAATGTTTAGCACCATTAAATGAAGAACTCGGACATGAAGAACCTAGAGTGGTAATATATGATCATTCGTGGTGTTTTAGTGAAAGATTACCACCCTTAATTGAAGTATTCGTTGAACAAACACTTATCGTAATATGCTATGCTTCTTTGTGGGGTTTTCTTGAAACATTACCACTCAGAAACGAAGTAATTCATTCTGAAACACTTCTCGCAATAGGATAAGATTCTTTGTGGTGTTTTATTTAATGGTTACGACCAATAAATGAAGTAATCAGATCAAAATCACTCAAAAATCAAGTACTTAGACATGAAGCACATAAAGTGGCATTCTATGCTTCTTCGTGGTGTTTTGGTCAATGGTTACAACACATAAATGAAGTACTTGGAGATGAAACTCTTCTCGTAGTAAGATATGATGCTTTGTGGAGTTTTCTTGACACGTTACCGCCAATAAATTAAGTAATCTAATCTGAAACACTTATCGTAATAAGATAAGATGTTTGTGCTATTTTCTTTAATGGTTACCTCCCTTAAATGAAGAAATCGGACATGAAGAACCTAGATTGGTAATATATGCTCTTTCGTGGTGTTTTAGTGAAAGATTACCACCCTTAATTGAAGTATTCGTAGAACAAACACTTATTGTAATATGCTATGCAACTTTGTGGGGTTTTCTTGAAACGTTACCACCCATAAATGAAATAATTCGTTCTGAAACACTTCTCGTAATAGGATAATATTCTTTGTGGTGATTTCTTTAATGGTTACGATCCATAAATGAAGTAATCTTATCAGAATCACTCAAAAATCAAGTACTCAGACATGAAGCACTTAAAATGGCATTCTATGCTTCTTCGTAGTGTTTTTGTCAAAGGTTACAACACATAAATGAAGTACTTGGAGAAGAAACTCTTCTCGTGGTAAGATATGATGCTTTGTGGAGTTTTCTTGACACGTTACCACCCATATATTAAGTAATTCAATCTAAAACACTTATCGTAATAGGATAAGATGTTTGTGTTGTTTTCTTTAATGTTTACCTCCCATAAATGAAGTACTCGGACATGAAGAACTTAGAGTGGTAATGTATGCTCTTTCGTGATGTTTTAGTGAAAGATGGTAGCCCTTAGTTGAAGTATTGGTAGAACAAACACTTCTCGTACTACGCTATGATTCTTTTTGGGGTTTTCTTTAAACGTTACTACCCATAAACGAAGTAATTCGTTATGAAACACTTCTCGTAGTAGGATAAGATTCTTTTTGGTGTTTTCTTAATGGTTACCACCCATAAATGAAGTAATCTGATCAGAATCACTAAAAAATCAAGTACTCAGATGTGAAGCACATAAAGTGTCATTCTATGCTTCTTCGCGGTGTTGGGGTGAATGGTTACAACACTTAAATAAAGTACATGGAGAAGAAACTCTTCTCCAAGTAAATTATGATGCTTTGTGGAGTTTTCTTGACACGTTACCACTCATAAATGAAGTAATCTGATCTGAAACAATTATCGTAATAGGATAAGATGTTTGTGATGTTTTCTTTAATGTTTACCGCCCTAAAATGAAGAACTCGGAAATGAAGTACCTAGAGTGGTAATATATGCTCTTTCGTGGTGTTTTAGTGAAAGGTTACCACCCTTTATTGAAGTATTCGTTGAACAAACACTTATCGTAGTATGCTATAATGCTTTGTGGGGTTTTCTTGAAACATTACCACCCAAAATTCAAGAAATTCGTTCTGAAACACTTCTCGTAGTAGGATAAGATGATTTCTGGTGTTTTCTTGAATGGTTACCACCCACAAATGAAGTACCCTGATCAGAAATACTTCTCAGAGAAGTATAAGATGCTTTGTGTTTATTTCTTTAAAGTTTACCACCCTTAAATGAAGGACTCATACATGAAAAACCTAGAGTGGTAATGTATGCTCATTCATAATGTTTTAGTGAAAGGTGGTAGCCCTTAATTGAAGTATTGATAGAACAAACACTTCTCGTACTACGCTATGATGCTTTGTGGGTTTCTTGAAATATTACCACCCATAAACGAAGTAATTCATTCTGAAACACTTCTCGTTGTAGGATAAGATTCTTTGTGGTGTTTTCTTTAATGGTTACGACCCATAAATGAAGTAATCTTATAAGAATCACTAAAAAATCTAGTACTCAGACATGAAGCACATAAAGTGGAATTCTATGCTTCTTCGTGTTGTTTTGGTGAATGGATGCAACACTTAAATGAAGTACTTAGAGAAGTAACTCTTCTCCTAGTAAGATATGATGATTTGTGGAGTTTTCATGACAAGTTACCATCCATAAATGAAGTAATCCAATCTGAAACACTTATCTAATAGTATAAGATGGTTGTAATGTTTTCTTTAATGTTTACCGCCCTTAAATGAAGAACTCGGACATGAAGAACCTAGAGTGGTAATATATGCTCTTTCGTGGTGTTTTAGTGAAATTTTACAACCCTTAATTGAAGTATTCGTTGAACAAACACTTATCGAAGTATGCTATGATGCTTTGTGGGGTTTTCTTGATACATTACCACCCATATTTGAAGCAATTCGTTCTGAAACACTTCTCGCAATAGGATAAGATGCTTTATGGTGTTTTCTTGAATGGTTATCACCCATAAATGAAGTAATCTGATCATAATCACTACAAAATCAAGTACTCAGACATGAAGCACATAAAGTGGCATTCTATTCTTCTTTGTGGTGTTTTGGTGATTGGTTACAACACTTATATGATGTACTTGGAGAATAAACACTTCTCGTACTACGCTATGATGTTTTGTGGCGTTTTCTTGAAACGTTACCACCCATAAACGAAGTAATTCGTTCTGAAACACTTCTCGTAGTAGGATAAGATTACTTGTGGTGTTTTCTTGAATGGTTATCACCCAGAAATGAAGTAATCTGATCAGAATCACTCAAAAATCAAGTACTCATACATGAAGCACATAAAATGGCATTCTATTATTCTTCGTGGTATTTTGTTGAATGGTTACAACACTTAAATGAAGTACTTGGAGAAGAAATTCTTCTCGTCATAAGATATGATGCTTTGTGGAGTTTTCTTGACACGTTACCACCCATAAATGAAGTAATCTGATCTGAAACACTTATCGTAATAGGATAAGATGTTTGTTCTGTTTTCTTTAATGTTTACCTCCCTTAAATGAATTACTCAAACATGAAGAACCTAGAGTGGTAATCTATGCTCTTTCAAGGTGTTTTAGTGAAAGGTAACAACACTTAAATGAAGTATTCGTAGAACAAACACTTATCGTAGTATGCTATGCAATTTTGTGGGGTTTACTTGAAATGTTACCACCCATAAACGAAGTAATTCTATCTGAAACACTTCTCGTAGTAGGATAAGATTCTTTGTGGTGTTTTCTTTAATGGTTACGACCCATAAATGAAGTAATCAGATCAGAATCACTCAAAAATCAAGTACATAGACATGAATCACATAAAGTGGCATTCAATGCTTCTTTGTGTTGTTTTTGTCAAGGGTTACAACACATAAATGAAGTACTTGGTGAAGAAACTCTTCTCGTAGTAAGATACAATGCTTTGTGGAGTTTTCTTGACACGTTACCACCCATAAATGAAGTAATCCTATCTGAAACACTTATCGTAATAGGATAAGATGTTTGTGTTGTTTTCTTTTATGTTTACCTCCCTTAAATGAAGTACTCGAACATGACGAACCTAGAGTGGTAATCTTTCGTGGTGTTTTAGTGAAAAAGGTTACCGCCCTTAATTGAAGTATTCGTAGAACAAACACTTTTCGTAGTAGGATAAGATTCTTTGTGGTGTTTTCTTTAATGGTTACGACCCATAAATGAAGTAATCAGATCAGAATCACTCAAAAATCAAGTACATAGACATGAATCACATAAAGTGGCTTTCTATGCTTCTTTGTGGTGTTTTGGTCATGGTTACAACACATAAATGAAGTACTTGGAGAAGAAACTCTTCTTGTAGTAAGATATGATGCTTTGTGGAGTTTTCTTCACACGTTACCACCCATAAATGATGTAATCCGATCTGAAACACTTACCATAATAGGATAAGATGTTTGTGATGTTTTCTTTAATGCTTACCTCCATTTAATGAAGTACTCGGACATGAAGAACCTAGAGTGGTAATCTATGCTCTTTCGTGGTGTTTTAGTGAAAGGTTACCATCCTTAATTGAAGTATTCGTAGAACAAACACTTATGGGGTTTTCTTGAAACGTTACCAACCATAAACGAAGTAATTCGTTCTGAAACACTTCTCGTAGTAGGATAAGATGCTTTCTAGTGTTTTCTTGATTGGTTTCCACCCATAAATGAAGTACCCTGATTAGAAAACACTTCTCAGATAAGCATAAGATGCTTTGTGGTGTTTTATTGATTGGTTACCACCCATAAATGAAGTAATCCGATCAGAAACACTTATCTTAATAAGATAAGATGTTTTGTGTTGTTTTCTTTAATGTTTACTACCACCCTTAAATGAAGTACTCGGACATAAAAAAACCTAGAGTGGTAATCTATTCTCTTTCGTGATGTTTTAGTGAAAGGTGGTAGCCCTTAATTGAAGTATTCGTAGAACAAACACGTCTCGTACTACGCTATGATGCTTTGTAGGTTTCTTGAAACGTTACCACCCATAAACGAAATAATCTGATGAGAATCGCTCAAAAATCCAGTACTCGGACAAGAAGCACATAAAGTGGCATTCTATGCTTCTTCGTGGTGTTTTGGTGAATGGTTACAACACTTAAATGATTTACTTGGAGAAGAAATTCTTCTCATAGTTAGATATGATGCTTTATAGAGTTTTCTTGACACATTACCACCCATAAATGAAATAATTCGATCTGAAACACTTGTCATAATAGTATAAGATGTTTGTGTTATTTTTTTTTAATGTTTACCACCCTTAAATGAAGTCCTCGGACATGAAGAACCTAGAGTGGTAATCTATGCTCTTTCGTGGTGTTTTAGTGAAGGTTACTACCCTTAATTGAAATATTCGTTGAACAAACACTTATCAGAGTATCCTATGATTCTTTGTGGGCTTTCTGAAAACGTTACCACCCATAAACGAAGTAATTTATTCTGAAACGCTTCTCGCAGTAGGATAAGATTCTTTGTGGTGTTTTCTTGAATGGTTACCACCCATAAATGAAGTACTCTGATCAGAAACATTATAACATAAGCATAGGATGCTTTGTGGTGTTTTCTTTGTTGGTTACCACACATAAATGAAGTAATCCGATCAGAAACACTTATCTTAATAGGATAAGATGTTGTGTATTGTTTTCTTTAATGTTTACCACCCTTAAATGAAGTACTCGGATATGAAGAACCTAGAGTGGTAATCTATGCTCTTTCGTGATGTTTTAGTGAAAGGTGGTAGCCCTTAATTGAAGTATTCGTAGAACAAACACTTCTCGTACTACGCTATTATGCTTTGTGGGGTTTTCTTGAAACGTTACCACCCTTAAAGGATGTAATTCGTTCTGAAACACTTCTCGTAGTAAGATAAATTCTTTGTGGTGTTTTCTTGAATGGTTACCACCCATAAATGAAGTAATCTGATCATAATCACTAAAAAATCAAGTACTCAGACATGAAGCACATAAAGTGACATTCTATGCTTCTTTGTGGTGTTTTGGTGAATGGTTACAACACTTATATGATATACTTGGAGAACAAACACTTCTCGTACTATGCTATGATGTTTTGTGGGGTTTTCTTGAAACGTTACCACCCATAAATGAAGTAATTTCATTCTGAAACACTTCTCGTAATAGAATAAGATTCTTTGTGGTGTTTTCTTTAATGGTTACGACCCATAAATGAAGTAATCCGGTCAAAATCGCTCAAAAATCCAGTATTCATACAAGATGCACATAAAGGGGCATTCTATGCTTTTTCGTGGTGTTTTGGTGAATGGTTACAACACCTAAATGAAGTACTACGAGAAGAAACTCTTCGCGTAGTAAGATATGATGCTTTGTGGTGTTTTATTGAAACATTATCACCCATAAATGAAGTAATCCGATCTGAAACACTTATCGTAATAGGATAAGATGCTTGTGCTGTTTTCTTTAATGTTTACCACCTATAAATAAAGTACTCGGACATGAAGAACCTAGAGTGATAATCTATGCTCTTTCGTGGTGTTTTAGTGAAAGGTGACCACCCTTACTTGAAGTATTCGTAGAACAAACACTTCTCGTACTATGCTATGATGCTTTGTGGAGTTTTCATGAAACGTTACCACCCATAAACAAAGTAATTCATTCTGAAACACTTCTCGTAGTAAGATATAATGCTTTGTGGTGTTTTCTTGAATGGTTACCACCCATAAATGAAGTAATCTGATCAGAAACACTTATCTTAATAGGATAGGTTGCTTTATGTTATTTTCTTTAATGTTTACCACCCTTAAATGAAGTACTCGGACATGAAGAACCTAGAGTGGAAATCTATGCTCTTTCGTGATGTTTTAGTGAAAGGTGGTAGCCCTTAATTGAATTCATAGAACAAACACTTCTCGTACTATACTATGATACTTTGTGGCTTTTTCTTGAAACGTTACCACCCATAAACGAAATAATTCATTCTGAAATACTTCTTGTAGTAGGATAAAATTATTTGTGGTATTTTCTTTAATGGTTACGACCCATAAATGAAATAATCTGATCAGGATAAGAAACACTTCTCGTAGTAGGATAAGATGATTTGTGGTGTTTTCTCGATTGTTTACATTAGTGATGTACTCAAACATGAAGCATAAAGTTGTATTCTATGCTTCTTCGTGGTGTTTGAGTTAATGGTTACCACCATTAAATGAAGTACTCAAAGAAGACACACTTCTCGTAGTAGGCTATAAGGCTTTGTGGAGTTTTGTTGAAATGTTACCACACATAGATGAAGTAATCTGATCCGAAACACTTTGTAATAGGATAATATGCTTTATGGTGTTTTATTTAATGCTTACCACCCTTAAATGAAGTACTCGGACATGAAACACATAGAGTGGTGTTTTAGTGAAAGGTTGCCACTCTTAACTGAAGTATTTGAAGAACAAACACTCCTCGCAGTAAGCTATTATGCTTTGTGGGGGTTTTCTTGAAATGTTACCACCCATAAACGGAGTAATTCGTTATGAAACAGTTCTCGTAGTCTGTGGTGTCATCTCTAATGGTTATCACCCATAAATGACGTAATCTGATCTGAAACACTTATCATAGTAGCATAAGATGTTTTGTGGTGTTTTCTGGAATTATTACCACCCATAAATGAAGTAATCAGTTCTGAAAAACTTCTCATGGTAGGATAAGATGCTTTGTGGTGTTTTCTTTAATGGTTACGACTCATAAATGAAGTAATCTGACCAGAATCACTCATAAATTAAGTACTCATACGTGAAGCACATAAAGTGGTATTCTATGCTTCTTCGTGGTGTTTTGGTGAATTGTTACAACAATTAAATGAAGTACTTGGAGAAGAAACTCTTCTCGTTGTATGATATGATTCTTTGTGGAGTTTTCTTTAAACGTTACCACCCATAAATGAAGTAATCTGATCTAAAACACTTATCGTATAAGATAAGATGTTTGTGATGTTTTCTTTAATGTTTACCACCCTTAAAAAAAGTACTCGGACATAAAGAATCTAGAGTGGTAATCTATTCTCTTTCATGGTGTTTTAGTGAAACGTTACCACCCTTAATTAAAGTATTCGTAGAACAAACACTTATCGTAGTATGCTATGATACTTTGTGAGGTTTTCTTCAAAACATTACCACCCATAAACAAAGTAATTCGATCCGAAACACTTCTCGTAGAAGGATAACATTATTTGTGGTGTTTTCTTTAATGGTTACGACACATAAATGAAGTAATCTGATCAGAAACACTTCTCATAGAAACATAAGATGCTTTGTGGTGTCTTCTTGAATGGTTACCACCCATAAATGAAGTAATCTGATCTGAAACACTTATCTTAATAGGATAAGATGCTTTGTGATATTTTCTTTAATGTTTACCATCCTTAAATGAAGTACTCAGACATGAAGAATCTAAAGTGGTAATCTATGCTCATTCATGGTGTTTTAGTGAAAGGTGACCACCCTTAATTGAAGTATTCTTAGAACAAACACTTCTCGTGCTATGCTATGATTCTTTGTAGGGTTTTCTTGAAACGTTATCACCCATAAACAAAGTAATTCATTATGAAACACTTCTCATAGTAGGATAAGATTCTTTGTTGTGTTTTCTTTAATGGTTACGACACATAAATGAAGTAATCTGATCAGAATCACTCAAAAATCAAGTACTCAAACATGAAGCACATAAAGTGGCATTCTATGCTTCTTCGTGGTGTTTTGGTGAATGGTTACAACACTTAAATAAAGTACATGGAGAAGGAACTCTTCTCGTAGTAAGATATGATGCTTTGTAGAGTTTTCATGAAACAACCACTCATAAATGAAGTAATCCGATCTGAAACACTTATCGTAATAGGATAAGATGTTTGTGTTGTTTTCTTTAATGTTTACCACCCTTAAATGAAGTACTCGTACATGAAGAACCTAGAGTGGCAATCTATGTTCGTAGAACAAACACTTCTCGTAGTACGCTATGATACTTTGTGGGGTTTTCTTGAAACGTTACCACCCATTAAAGAAGCAATTCATTCTGGAAAATTTCTCATAGTAGGATAAGATGCTTCGTGGTGTTTTCTTGAATGGTTATCACTCATAAATGTACCCTGATCAGAATTACTCATAAATTAAGAACTCAGACATGAAGCGCATAAAGTGGTATTCTATGATTCTTCGTGGTGTTTTGGTAAATGGTAACAACACTTAAATGAAGTACTCAGTGAAGAAACTCTTCTCATAGTAAAATATGATGCTTTGTTGAATTTTCTTGAAAGGTTAACACTCATAAATGAAATACTCTGATAAAAAACACTTCTCATAGTAGGATAAATGCTTTGTGGTGTTTTCTTTAATGGTTAGCACCCATAAATGAAGAACCCTGATCAAAAACACTTCTCATAGAAGCATAAGATGCTATGTGGTGTCTTCTTGAATGGTTACCATCCATAAATGAAGTAATCTGATCAGAGACACTTATCTTAATAGGATAAGATGCTTTGTGATGTTTTCTTTAATGTTTATCACCCTTAAATGAAGTACTCGGACTTGAAGACCTAGAGTGGCAATCTTTGCTCATTTGTGGTGTTTTAGTGAAAGGTGACCACCCTTAATTGAAGTATTCGTAGAACAAACACTTCTCGTGCTATGCTATGATGCTTTGTGGGGTTTTCTTGAAATGTTACCACCCATAAACAAAGTAATTCATTATGAAACACTTCTCGTAGTAGCATAAGATTCTTTTTTGTGTTTTCTTTAATGGTTACGACCCATAAATGAAGTAATCTGATCAGAATCACTCAAAAATCAAGTACTCAGACATGAAGCATATAAAGTGGCATTCTATGCTTCTTCGTGGTGTTTTGGTGAATGGTTACAACACTTAAATGAAGTACTTGGAGAAGAAACTCTTTTCGTAGTAAGATATGATGCTTTGTGGAGTTTTCTTGAATCATTACCATTCAAAATGAAGTAATCCGATATGAAATACTTATCGTAATAGGATAAGATGTTTGTGTTGTTTTGTTTAATGTTTACCACACTTAAATGAAGTACTCGTACATGAAGAACCTAGAGTGATAATCTATGCTCTTTCGTGGTGTTTTGGTGAAAGGTTACCACCCTTAATTGAAGTATTCGTAGAACAAACACTTCTCGTAGTACGCTATGATACTTTGTGGGGTTTTCTTGAAACGTTACCACCCATTAAAGATGCAATTCATTCTGAAAAATTTCTCGTAGTAGGATAAGATTCTTCGTGGTGTTTTCTTGATTGGTTACCACTCATAAATGTACCCTGATCAGAATCCCTCATAAATTAAGTACTCAGACATGAAGCACATAAAGTGGTATTTTATGCTTCTTCGTGGTGTTTTGGTGAATGGTTACAACACTTAAATGAAGTACTTAGTGAAGAAACTCTTCTCATAGTAAAATATGATGCTTTGTTGAATTTTCTTGAAAGGTTAACACTCATAAATGAAGTACTATGATAAAAAAACACTTCTCATAGTAGGATAAGATGTTTTGTAGTGTTTTCTTTAATGGTTAGCATCCATAAATGAAGTACCCTGATCAGAAATACTTCTCATAGAAGCATAAGATGCTTTGTGGTGTTTTCTTGAATGGTTGCCACCCATAAATGATGTAACCGGATTTGAAATAATTCTCGTAGTAGGATAAGTTGCTTTGTAGTATTTTCTTTAATTGTTACCACCCATAAATGAAGAAACTCTTCCCGTACACATGAACACTTATCATATTAGGATAAGTTGCTTTTTGTTGTTTTCTTTAATGTTTACCGTCCATAAATGAAGTACTCAGGCAAGAAGAACCAAGAGTGGTAATCTATGCTCTTTCGTGGTGTTTTAGTGAAAGGTTACCACCCTTAATTGAAGTATTCGTAGAACAAACACTTCTCCTAGTATGCTATGATGCTTTGTGAGGGTTTTTTGAAACGTTACCTCCCATAAACAAAGTAATTCGTTCTGAAATACTTCTCGTAGTAGGATAAGATTTTTTGTGGTGTTTTCTTTAATGGTTACCACCCATAAATGAAGTAATCGGATCTGAAATACTTCTCGTAGTAGGATAAGATGCTTTGTGGTGTTATATGCTTCTTCGTGGTGTATTAGTAAATGGTTACAGCACTTAAATGAAGTACTCGGAGTATAAACTCTTGTTGTAGTAAGATATGATGTTTTGTGGAGTTTTCTTTAACGTTACCACTACCACTCATAAATTAAGTACTATGATCAGAAACACTTCTCATAGTAGAATACGAAGCTTTGTGGTGTTTTCTTTAATGGTTATCACCCATAAATGAAGTACTCGGATAACAAACACTTTTCGTAGTAGGATAACATGCTTTGTGGTGTTTTCTCAATTGTTTACCCATAAATGATGTACTCGAACATGAAGCATAAAGTTGTATTCTATGCTTCTTCGTGGTGTTTTATTGAATGGTTATCACAATTAAATGAAGTACTCGAAGAAGAAACACTTCTCGTTGTAGGCTATGAGACTTTGTGGAGTTTTGTTGAAATGTTACCACCCATAGATGAAGTAATCCGATCTGAAACACTTCGTAATAGGATAATATGTTTTATGGTGTTTTCATTAATGCTTACCACCCTTAAATGAAGTACTCGAACTTGAAACACATTGAGTGGTGTTTTAGTGAAAGGTTGTCACTCTTAACTGAAGTAATCAAAGAACAAACACTTCTCGTAGTAGGCTATGATGTTTTCTGGGTTTTCTTGAAATCTTACTACCCATAAACAGAGTAATTCATTATGAAACAGTTCTCGTAGTCTGTGGTGTCTTCTCTAATAGTTACCACCCATAAATAACGTACTCTGATCTGAAACACTTCTCACAGTAGCATAAGATGCTTTGTGGTATTTTTCTTGAATTGTTACCACCCATGAATGAAGTAATCAGTTCTGAAACACTTCTCGTAGTAGGATAAGATTCTTTGTGGTGTTTTCTTTAATGGTAACGACCCATAAATGAAGTAATCTTATCATAAACACTCAAAAATCAAGTACTTAGACATGAAGCACATAAAGTGGCATTCTATGCTTCTTCGTGATGTTTTGATGAATGATTACAACACTTAAATGAAGTACTTGGAGAAAAAACTCTTCTCGTAGTAAGATATGATGCTTTGTGGAGTTTTCATGAAACATTACCACCCATAAATGAAGTAATCTGATCTGAAACACTTATCGTAATATGATAAGATGTTTGTGATTTTTCTTTAATGTTTACCACTCTTAAATGAAGTACTCGGACATGAAGAACCTAGAGTGGTAATCTATGTTCTTTCGTGGTGTTTTAGTGAAAGGTTACCACCCTTAATTGAAGTATTTGTAGAACAAACACTTTTTGTAGTACGCTATGATGCTTTGTGGGGTTTTCTTGAAATGTTACCACCCATAAATGAAGCAATTCATTCTGAAAAATTTCTCGTAGTAGGATAAGATGCTTCGTGGTGTTTTCTTGAATGGTTACCACTCATAAATGAAGTACTCTGATCAGAATTACTCATAAATTAAGTACTCAGACATGAAGCACATAAAGTGGTATTCTATGCTTCTTCGTGATGTTTTGGTGAATGGTTACAACACTTAAATGAACTACTCCGTGAAGAAACTCTTCTCATAGTAAAATATGATTTTTTGTTGAGTTTTCTTGAAAGGTTAACACTCATAAATGAAGTACTCTGATAAAAAAACACCTCTCAGAGTAGGATAAGATGCTTTGTAGTGTTTTCTTTAATGGTTAGCACCCATAAATGAAGTATCCTGATCAGAAATACTTCTCATTGAAGCATAAGATGCTTTGTGGTGTTTTCTTGAATGGTTACCACCCATAAATGATGTAATCGGATCTGAAATAATTCTCGTAGTAGGATAAGATGATTTGCGGTATTTTCTTTAATTGTTATCACCCATACTCTGTCTAGCAACTAGGGTTTAGTAAAACATCACATCATGTTTTTTGCGTCGTTTCCGGGGACAACGATTGATTTTGTTTCAGGTTTTAGTATTTTTTAATTTAAGTTTTAGTTTTAACATTTTCTAGCGTTCTTTTTCTCGTATTTTGTAGGTTGAAAACTGGAAGGAGAATTATCAACCTCGGACGATACGAACTTGGTTGAGCGGTTCTCTCGACAAGGGTCAACCCACATCTTCTATGAGAGAAGAAAGAACCGCCTTCCAAAGGGGCCAATCTTACACTTGAGTCCACGTCAGTTAGAGATGTCTAACGCCGACCTAGAGGCCGCACGCATTGCAAATCTTTAGAGGGAGTAGAATCAAATGGCCGCGGAGGTGCAATGATTGAGAGCGACCGCTCTAAATCGTGAAGCCAATGAAGCGGAAGATGCAAACCATCCCTTGAGGGAATTCACCGCTCCAAAGGCCGAAGAGATTAGACTAGACTACACCGC
Organism: Eleocharis quinqueflora; assembly: GCA_964058865.1. Classification (NCBI taxonomy): domain Eukaryota; kingdom Viridiplantae; phylum Streptophyta; class Magnoliopsida; order Poales; family Cyperaceae; genus Eleocharis; species Eleocharis quinqueflora. The sequence goes on from CAXKVX010001737.1 coordinate 66,005, forward strand.
TCCTATAATCAATGCGGAGGAATACCAAATTCCTCCCGCATGGGTGAACATGGTGCAACGTAACCTATTCCATGGTCTACCACATGAGGACGTCACACAACATCTCGCCAACTTTGAGGTGATTTGTAGCACCATTAAGGTACAAACTGTTACACCTTATGATTTTAAAAGTTATGGCTTTTACATTTTCTCTTGCAAATAAGGTGAAAAGTTGGATTCGTGGTCAACATCCCGAAAACATGAATACTTGGCCTAAGGTTGCGAATGTGTTCCTTAACAAGTTCTTTTCACCATCTAAGACCAATTCCTTGCGCCACCAAATTCACAACTTTCGACAAAAGGCGGAGGAGACAATGAGCGAGGATTGGGAGTGATTCCAAGAACTCCAAAGGTGTTGCCCACATCATGAAATCGAAAGGTGGAATTTGCTTCAGATTTTCTACAATAGTCTAATGCCACAAGACAAAGGTATGCTAGATGTCGTCGCCGGTGGTAGTCTCATGAACAAAGGGGCTGTCGATGGCTACAAGTTGGTTGATGACATGGCTCTCAACCAAAGCCAATAGCACAATCCAAGGGAGACTCCGGTGATTTTGCAAAGAGGTGTGAACGAGTTTAAGGCAAATTCGGAATTAGCCGACACAATTGATGTTTTGAACCAAAAGATTGATCTTCTAAGTGTAAGTGCGATAAATTATTCTCCTCCTCCTTGTTCTATTTGTAATAGTACGAATCACCTTGCCATTAATTGTGGGATTAGTAATGATGTTGTGTTTGAGGATGTGAATGCCATTAACCAAGGTAATTATAGACCAAACAACAATCCTTACTCTAACACCTACAATCCAGGTTGGAGAAACCATCTGAATTTTTCATGGAGGCAAAACGACCAAGGAAACCAAAACCAAAACTTTAATGCACCAAATCAAGGTAATGGTAACCAAGGGTATGGTAACCAACAACAAAAGTTCAATCTTGAAATGATATTGGAAACCTTTATGAATAGCCAAAACCAAAAGTTTGATGAGTTAAGTAAAAATGTTGATTTATTGGCAACACAAAATAAACTTCTTGAAACTCAAGTTACACAACAAGCAACCTATTTTACACGCCAATCGGGTGCACTTCTCCCAAAACCTGAAAGTAATCCAAGGGAATTCAAGGCGGTGACACACACCCTTATAAGTGGTAAGAGATACGATGATCCCCCCATACCCGATGATGCCTATGTGAAGCAACAAGGTGAGAAAGGCGAAAGTGAGCACATCTCCACACATGAGGATCAAGCCTCAAAGGAAACACCAACTCCAAGCGAGCCATCCTAGGTAAGAACGGAGGTACCAAGGTGCATACCTTCGCATAGGTACACACATTTTCCTCAACGTATTCCTAATGAAAAGACCGAAAACAATTTGGTAAGTTCATTGAATTGTTGAAGCAATTGCATGTCAATTTACCATTAGCCGAGGTAATGACCAAAATGCCCGTCTATAGCAAAATTTTCAAAGATATTTGTCAAATAGGCATAGACTTGAAGAGGTCCAAATGGTTGTATTTGATGAATGCAATAGTGCTTTGGTCATGAACGAATTACTCAAAAAATTGGATGACTCCGGTAAATTCTCTATCCCTTTCTCCATTGGAAATGTCCAATTCAAACATGCACTTTGTGACCTTGGAGCAAGCGTGAGTTTAGTGCCAAAAATTTGTGTTTGATAGATTATGAATTAGGGAACTTAAGTAAACTAGGATTACATTGCAATTAGCAGACCAATCATTCAAATTACCAATAGGGGTTGTTGAAGACTTACCGATTCAAATTGGCAAGTTTTATGTACCAGTTGATTTAGTTGTGGTTGACATGAAAGTGGATACCAACACACCTTTGTTGTTAGGTAGACCCTTTCTCAATACCGCTAGGGCAATTATCAATGTACACGACATAATCATCACCTTGAACGTTCGAAACGAAAATGTGACATTTGATGTTAGGAGATCTATGAAATATCCATGTAACGATCAAAGTGCTTTTAGTGTTGATTCATTTAATAGGTTGACAGATGGAGAAATCAGGAATAACATCAAAGAAGGGCTCACAAAGAAGAAGAAGAATCAGACATGGAAAATGGCAAAAAGGAAAGGAATTGCCTCTATCGAGATCAATTGCGAGCGCAACAATCATCCATTGCGGCTGCAAGATACTCAGACAGAGGGCAAGCATAGCAACCCAAGCACAAACCCAAGTCTGTTGCAGGTGCAACGTAAGCCCTTGCGGCCGCAACATGTCAAATCCAGAAATGCCAAGTCTCTGCCAGAGCCCAGCAAAGGTCCATTGCGGCCGCAACCCCATATCTTGCGCCCGCAACATTCCTTGCCAGAGCCCAAGAATAGACCTGACAGAACAATTGCGACCGCAACTAGTCCTTCTTGCGCCCGCAAGAAAACTATCCAGAAGCCAATGAAGCAAGTTTGGAGGATCAAATCAACACCGATCAAAGTTCATGATGCACGAATCTTCGCATCTGGTGATCAAGCACCATAGGAACCAGAAATTGAAAGTTCTTAGAAGGTAAGAACGGAGATTGATCAATCTTCGCTCAGGTATGATTCTATTGCTCGAATTTTTATTATCAACGAGAACGAGAACGAGATATCGATTGAAGAGATGACAAACGTGTCCCTTACCGATGTACAAACGAACTGAATTGTTGATCGTCGAGCTAACGACATTAAACAAGCACTTCTTGGGAGGCAACCCAAGCAATTTATTTTTCTATTTGCATATTTAATTTTCATGCATTTAGATTAATTTGCATGCATATTTAGTTTAATTAGCATTTAATTTTTCTGCCCAAAAATTAAAACCACAAAAAATAGAAAATCACAAAAAAAATAGATAAGTTTAATTTAGGATTTTTCGCATTCAGTTTTATTAAATTCAGCATACATCTATAAATATTTGCACTTAATTTGTATCACCAAAAATTAAAAACTCCAAAAATAAACTGTTCCAAGTTTAGAACCAAAAACATCACAAATTTAGGTCTATTGCGGTCGTAATCATGAACGTTGGGTTTAAATATGGAATTGTGCTAAAAACAGCAACAATTGCGGCCGCAATACTCTTCCTTGCTACCGCAAGATAGTAAATTTAGCACATAAAACTTGCTAAAATTAAATGCCAAAGTTCCCAATTGCGGTCGCAACACCCTTTCTTGCGCCCGCAAGACATCTTATTTGTTGTTATAAAAGGGCAGCCCCTCCTCATCTCTTCTCCGACTCATTTCTAAGCAAATTTCTCAGCAAAAATAGGGAATTGTATCTATATCTTAGGATTTAGTTTGATTTTGTATGTTTGTTTACGTTATTTGTATTTACATGTGTTTTTATTAGAGTTTTAAAAGAAAATTTTGGTATTTTAACTCATTTCGTGATTTCAATGGTATAACGTCATGCACATCAAAAATATTTTATTATTTTTTCTGCATTTAAAAAATTATTATTTGCATGTTTACTTCTTGTTTTGCATTAGAAAACAAAAAATTCGAAAATTACAAAAAATAAATAAAGTACAAAATTTTGAGATAATTAATCTGCTAAACAACCTTTGATCGATGAGTTTGACTCATTCACTCATCCTTAAATTGATATTTGGTCAGAAATTTGTTGTGCTAATTTTATTAAACCATAAGTATTTCGAAAAGGGTTTTCTTTACCAATTTGAGTTATGGTATTTTAGTGATGGTAGTCTTGAATTAGTAACTCATTTTTGCAATGTGTAAGCCAAGTCTCAGACACGCTATGCCAAGAGTTCCTGAAAGGCTTGGTGCCCGTAGGAAGCTTTGCATGAGACTCGGTAATCCTTTCTTAATCGGACTTAATTGAACAAATGTGTAAATTGCAAAAAAAGTGAGATATATGTAGGGTTGAAGTTCTTAGGACAGATACAACTGCATATAATAAAAATAAAATAAAAACATGACTGAATAAAATGAGTGAGCCAAAAACAGACAGATGCATAATGAAAAAAAATCAATAACATCAGGTACAATTTACACCCTTAACTAATTTTTTTTTCTTTTCAAAGAATTTTTCTGGAATTGGCTTACACTTGTAGAATTGATGGAAAGAATTCGAGATTTACTGATGTAAAATATCACAATAACTTGTTAGTAAAGAAGTAGATATTTTTGCCCCGATTAGAAAACTTATGGATTTGATAAAATAGAACAATTGATTTCTTTAAATTGACCAAAGACTTTGACGAAGGGCTTGTTCAGTAGCGGATTAATAATCTCACCAAAAACATGTTTTTTTTATTTTTGCATGTAGTTTAATAATTTATTTCTTGTTATTTATTTTTGTTCTATACAAAACTAAAAATTGTGCTTGTGATGTGAAGAAGACCATTGAAAAATATTTGAATAGTTGAATACCAATTTCTCTTTTCAAAACATTTCAATATCACATGTGAAACAAATGTGTTATGTTAGAGTCTAGTTTAGATAACTTGGTGTAAAATGACATAACTAGCCATTAGGAATTCCCGTAAGTTTTTAGACTTCCTTGAGGACAAGCAAAGATTAGGCTTGGGAGAATTTGATAAAGTCAAATTATGCATACATTTATCTAGGATTAAGTGTGTAATTTAAGCCAAGTTTAGCATAATTTAGAGTCAAATAAACAAGTTTTGTTACAAAAAGAGTTCAAGGCACTACCTGGCAGTGTTTTAATGCAAAAACAGGTATTTGGAGCAAAATGGACACAATTGGATGCTTTGGAGCAAGCTAGGATTCAAGACGACGCAATTTGACCATTTGTCAGATCAATTGCGGCCGTAGGGACCATCATTGCGGCTGCAATCAACTTCTTCAGATCATTCAGAGCAAATCCAGCTTTATTGGAGGCGCAAGGTATATCCTTGCGGTCGCAATACAAGTTGGCAGAGCACAACAGAAACATGGCAGTTCCCACTCAAGTTCATTGCGGGCGCAAGCCCAGTTATTACGGCCACAATTAAACATGCAAAAAGTGGCATGATGAGCAGAACTCCCATCTTCAACTCTATTGCGACCGCAACAGTTATTATTTCCCCCACAATAGACTTGCACAGAAGCACTGCCAGTTTTAGAATTCTATTCTGAGGATTTTTGTTCTTTATAAATACCTGTAGTTATAGGACAACCACATCACGAATTTCAACCAGTTAACAGAGGGAAAATCTTAGGATTTTCATAGAGAGAAGAAGAAGACGACGACGAGGAGTTCAATTCTTGGAGAAAATTTGGTTGTATATCTCTATTTCTCTCTATCTTTTTTTTTGTATCTCTATTATTTGATCGTGTTTAGCCCATTATCCATGTCCAGCTAAGTTTGTATTAGGGCCTTGTTATGATGACTTGAAATTCTTATTGAAATGCTTGCTTGAGTAATGAAATTTCTTATTTGATTCTATGATTTGCTTTCTATTTAAATTGTTGCAATCTCATGAATTGTTATCTTAGGATTTAGAATTAAACCTTGATCATAGAAAGTAAAGCGATTAATTGGCTAAATACCGAGAGGTGACGCTAATTAATTGTTGATTTTATCATTATGAATTGCTTGTTATTTGAATTATTTGAATTTAAGATTTAATATTTGCAATAGAGATATTGGATGTTAGATCTAGACCATAGAAAGTAGGGTAACCAATGAACTAAGGACCGAGAGGCGACGTTTGTTGATTACGAGTTTTACTTAAGTATTCTAACGAATTATACTAAGTACCGAAAGGTGAAATATAATGGCTTAGGATAATTAGGACGGAATGAACTTAATGGGTCTTGACTAGTTTAACCAAGTACCGAAAGGTGAAGCCATAACTAGTACAAATACGGTATCTAAATAGAAATATCACTTGGTACCAAAATCTGAAAATCGTACTCTCATAATACCAAGAAATTGATTACCAAATAAGTATCAACAAGTGTGGATAGTACATATTAACAAGTCCTAATCGATTTGTTAATTGAGTTAAAATTCACAACAATCTTAGTTTTAGTTTAAAACAACGAACCAACCCAAATCTGAAACTTTTCTTTTCGCTTAAATTAAATTTGCTTAAATCTGAAAGTTTAAGTCCGACTTGTCCCTGTGGATTCGACCCTAAGTACTACAATAGACAGTTGTATACTTGCAACCTCTATCTAGCAACTAGTGTTTAGTAAAACATCACTTCATATACCGATTTTGTTTGGAGGATGCATGGATAGCATGAAATCAACACTCGGGTACATCTACATGATGACAGGCGACACTATATCCTAAAAGAGTGCGAAATAGACATTAATAGCACCATCTATAATGGCGGCCGATTTTATTGCATGCTACGAAGTCTCAAACCATGATGCATGACTCAAGAATTTCGTCACTATACTGAAAGTAGTTCCTTATATTGAGAAGTCGTTGACGTTATTATGTGACAATAATTATGTTGTACTCTATGTGACAAACAACAGAAGCTCGACCAAGTCTAAGTACATAGACATCAAGTTTCTGGCAGTGAAAGAGAGAGTACAAAATAATGACTATCATCCAAGAAGTTTCATGAGCATGTTGCTTGTATGGGTGTAGTGCTTATTTTATGATAGTTAGGGAAAATATCAGAGTCTGTTTTTATTTGATTTCATGCTATGTAATTTGTAACAAGGATGATATATACAAATTATATTTTGAATCTCGTTTTATTCTCTCTTTAATTTTTTTTACCTCACTAAAGTAAAGGTAAGGGGTGATCCATTTGGAAATAGACACGTATAATCGCACTCTCGTGTAATTTCCGAACTATGTGTCCAGAATCTAATTCATGTCATCCAACTTGTATTTGACACTGTGATTTTAGTCGGGGTAGTCATGCAAAAAAATGTGGCAACGCCGCTTAAGTACCTTGTTGGTACAACTGGTGGTCCGAATTGGTTGAGAAGTACGAAAAGAAAGACATAAAAGTTAAAGTAATCTGCGCAAATTCACTGATAAATGTAATCAAAATGATCATACTTGTCCATGTGGGAGATTGTTGGAATTGAGACGTCAAATCCAATAAATAAAGTTTGGACTACATGTTATATGATTAATATATCTCATACTGTCACCTATGTTACGAGGAGTAACATCAGCTATGCCATAAAATGTGAATAATTTATACAAGACATAATACGTATTTCGCTAAGATTCTGGATATGAATACATATGAAATATTAATGTTAATTAATTGTAATTGTTAATGAACCGATTATGATTAATTAAACTAATGATAGTGTTAATATAAAAATTATAAATATTGTTTGTGCTAATCCAATCAAATTGGATCAAGATACTGAGCACATCAACAAATCTTTGTAGACACAAAGTCCATCTTTGTGGACGCAAATGTATAGTTTGAAAGGCAGAAATCCTGCATATTTTGCTAATTTCTTTCTAACTTGTGGTGCAAATAATATCAAAATGTGCGCATATTTACAAAAGTAAATATGATAATTTGAAAAAGAATTGGAGAGAATTTAATATAAAATATTTCAAATAATATTTGCTGCTAGTTACGGTATCTTTCGAAGATATGTTTTTACTAGTATAAAAGGTGTTGGGTCTCCAAGCATTACCGATATGACATTCTAGGACACGTGTTGTGAATTACATAAAATTACTTCTTGGTTCATTCGTGACCTTGAAGAAAATTTTGGCATCGAAAATTGCTTAGAAGGATCCGCTAGCATACCACCGTGTTGCTCGACTATATCCAACGACTCTTGGATTAAGAGACAAGTACAAGGGAGACCTTAGGGATGAAAAGTAAATATCGATTTCGCTCTTTATTTTACATCTTAAATAATTGCACGAAGATTTTATTTGAACTACAATTGCTTAGTTTAGGTTTTCAGTATTTTGGCTCAAACCATAACTATCGAATTGCACCAACAATAAAACTTGGGGGTTTAATGGGTTTTGGTCATAAGTTTGCATCAAGTACTGAGGTGAGAAGTGTGAATTTAAGACTCATAATTGATTGTATATGTTTAAATAATCCGAACTATTGAATGTTGACTTCTGAAAGGAGATATCGGAAATTACTTGGATATGATGTTAAAATCAAGAAATTGGATTTAACATCTAAATTCAATATATTATCCTCATACAAAATAAACATTGTTTGCGTCTGAGTTGATAAATGTGAGAGTCAAGAGTAGAAACTCGAAAGCCTTAGATTTTTCTTACGAATCAAACATTGTATTAATTAAGCATAAAACACTTTTAATCATTAGTTGATAAACTCTAACCGAACGTACAAATCTGAACCGCTTAGACTAGTAAATAGTTCTAAAAACAGTAGATAGAACTATCCATGTGGATTCGACACCCCAAGTACTACTCGACTGGGTCGCGCTCTTGCGATCAAATTAGGTACAATATAGAGTATTTATTAGCACGATAAAAACCACATCAAATCTGTTAGATACCATTCGGGTTGTAGTTTTTTCAACTAGTAATCAATCAATAAAAAATCATTAAATCTATACTTTGTTTAGGCAGTCGTGTTTTGTGGGTTTCCATGGATTCATCACTTCACACAAATTATTTGCCATGATAACAAAATTAACAACCAACAATTAGAAATAATTTAAATAACATATTTTTCTTCAAAAAAGTGAAATTCAAAATATTGACAAAAAATAACATATAAGTTTCTAATAGGAACATATTGTACCTTACAAAATCGATTTGTTATATAATAGTTTAATAAAAACTAAAAGATCAGATCGGCTTTTACTTATATTTTATTCTACAATCTGTACTCATAAATTAGATATCAGATTCGACAGAACGAAAATCGTATCCAACAATATAAAACTGGAATTCGTATTTTTTTCGAGTCAAATTGATCGAGTCGGTCGGGTTAATCGATTATACTTGCAGAATTGCACCCTTAAATTTTATTCGCCTTAAATCAAGACATAAATTATGATCCATCCGTCCTCTCCCTCACAGAATTTTTTTAATTAACAAAGTAGTATATATAATTAAATATATAAGAAATTATCAGACTAAATTCAAAATCTGCTATACTCGCAAATCCCACTAACGAGTTTATTAGTGGCGAGTATAGAACTTGTCGTTTGTCTTTGTTCAGGGTTATGCAGAAAAATAAAATTCTCTTGCGTACAAAAAAAATAATGGTTGCATTTATTCTTTGGTTGAGACTTGAGAGTACACGTAGGCTATAAAGACATTGTGATTTGCATTTTCTGTGGTAAGTTCATAACAGTAAGTTCTATACTTGTCGCTGTGAGTAGCGAGTTTAGTTCATGCGTCAAAAATCGGAAAATTTTCATAGAGGGTCTAGCAGCAAAGAATTTCAACAGATAGGGCCGGAGGCACCCTAATAATTGCACAGAGGGCCAAGGGCGTGACTAATAGTCGCGCCCCTAAGTTAATTTTTTTTTTTGCTGAATTCAAGGCAGTTTGCAGTGCATTAATGATCTGTGGGCCCTACATGTCAGGGGCGCGACTAATACATGCGCCCCTGACATTCTGGACATTTTTTTTCTATTTATTATTAAAATAGTGATTTTAAATGCACTTATTATATTTATTATTAATAGATGTGATAATATATTAAATATAATTATCATATATTTAATTAAGTAATAATATATTTAATATAAGTAATGATATATTTAATATAAGAACATATTGCATTATGTAATAATAATTAAGTAGTAATGATATATTTATATTGAATAAGTAATAATATATTTATTATGTATAAGTAATAATATATTTAAAATAATATTACATATGAATTATTACATTATTATATATTGAAAATATTAAATATATTAAACTTAGTTATTAAATTATTAAATACATTATAAATATTATTACATTATTAAATATATTAAAAATATTATTACATTAATAAATATATTATTTAATATATTAAAAATATTATTACATTAATAAATATATTATTACATTAATAAATATATTATTTAATATATTATATATATTATTACATTAATAAATATATTATTAGAAATATAAATATTTGAAGTAATAAATAGGAGTTTTTAAATATATTAAACTTAATTATTATAAAGGTATAGTTAGTAATTATTAAAAATAGAAATAATAATAGATTGAAGTGTTTTTTATTATAAGTGGAAAGGTTTATAGCTATTAATACTAAGGAAGTTACAACTATTTCGAGAAATACAAATGGTCCAGTGGTAGGGGGGTTTGAATAGAGGCGCTGAGTTTGTGTGAGGGCATGGGTTCGAACCCCCCTCCCTACCATTTTTTTCGTATTTACTTAGGGGCGCATGTATTAATCGCGCCCCTAAGTGCTGAAACAATCCAGAGAACATCCAGAGAGTTGTTTTTGTGTTCAGCACTTAGGGGCGCGATTAATACATGCGCCCCTATATTAACACTCAAAATTACAAGGCAATTAAACAAGTTTGAAACAAGATTTTTATTGTGTTAGCTTGTTTCTTGTTTAATTTTCATTTCCTAAATGTATTATAAGGCAATTAAACAAGTATGAAATTTTTTTGGTCATTCTTTAAGTTTGAAACAAGATTTTTTTGTTTACTTTTCTTTTTCCAAAATGCATTACAAGGCACATAACAAGTTTTGAACATCGATATAATTAAACAAGCAACATAAAAAGTTTTCAACATCGATCTAATCAAACAATTAAACAAGTTTTCAACATAACAAGTCTCAAAATAGCACAAACATAAAAACATACATCAAACATGCATCGATCTAAATAATATCAACCCCCCTACCCCGACGACCCCGACCGCGGCCACGTGTATCATAAGCGGACGGGGTATAAGCACTAGGCGCTCGAGCCGTCCTAGTAGTGCGACGTAAAGGAATGATGTCCTCATCTTCATCATCAGGGTTGCGTGCTTGGCTCGAAGAGCCAAACACGTACTCGGCTGCACGCTCCACCTCGTCCTCTATTGTACGCTCAACATTTGGTTCCGGTTGGGCGGCTCCGGATCCTTGGCCGGGTTCCCATACTCCGCCCTGTGATAGATGTGAGTAAGGAGGGTGAAAGAGCGGCGCCTCGGGCATCTGACTCGCTTGCTCGCCACCCATCAACTGACCCAACCAGTCGTAGTGCTCTGGCTGGACGCGCAACCCCTCGGCTATGGATGGCTCCAAGTCCTCATCCCTTAAGCCATGCTCCAACATCAGGTTGCGGAAGACAACTCCTTGGTCGACGTCTTCGATGTTTCCGCGACAAATTCGAAGAACCTTTCTCGCGAAAGTCTTGAAGACACTGTTGGCGCTTTGTGCTATCACACCAATCGCTTCCCTAGCGAGTGTTAAGTTGCGAAGCACCTAATTAAACAATTTAGTTAGTACTTTATGTTTTTTAAAGTTTAAATTGAAGGAAAAAGGCAATGAATTTACCGTTCGTTGCACAACTTCGCCTTGCATGTTGAAGGTTCGCTCAACTCCACGCCCTTGATGTGCTATCGGGTTGAAGGCATTTCTTGCGGTTGTACCTCTCCAGTAGACGGTGCGCATGCCTTCCCGGTTGAACCATGCCAAGTAATGGTCCCAAGGGTCGTTCATGAAACCGTTCCCCATATCAATTGTATTGGCCAACCGATTCCCCCAAGTCTGAATGTACCCCTCGTGATAAATCTCCCAATCACGCCCCTCAGATTTTTTGTTGTGGCATACCTTATGAAGGCGCTTGCAATCAGGAGGTGGCAATGGAGGCGGCACTTGGACTTGGAATGATAATTGTCGCGCGACTCTAGCAGGATAATGCCACTCGACAATCCAGAAAAATATAATTAGCCCCCGATAATGAAAAAGACTCATATGATCTTGATCATTACATATCGGAGGCAACATAGCCACCACATCTTCATCGTAGGGCCACCATTCTGGACCATTCTCATCGAGATGCTCGAGTCGCCACCTATATAATTTTCAATAATGTTAGAATATACAGTTATTACGAAAATTGAAGATGGTTAAAATAGTCAGAAAGTACCTGTAGAGAGTGATACTCCTATGCGGCTCATCGTCGTAGTTGTGCGTCGGGCCCATCCATCTCACCCCGTATGGCATGTCACCGGGCAAATCCTTCGCTCTCGGATGCCCAATCGGGAGCCTCGTCCACACCCACATCTGCAGTAACATCAAAGGACCCCCAATTTGCTTCCTCCTCTTGTCTGATGCATCGCATAAAGCACGATACAAACGTGCTAGCACCGCCAAGCCCCAACTATATCTCGGTGGATCATGGATGTTCCTTAAGAACTGAATGAACATCGTTTGTATGTAACCGGACTGGTCCGGAAACATAACAGTGGATAAGAGGTCCAACATGTATGCTCGTGCATACATGTCGATCTCCTCGGGTGGGGCATTGAGAGGTAATCTTGCCTTCAAGTGCCGTCTATCACCGGGGCCTTCTCTTTGTGGCTGCCAAGGTTCACGCAACCAATCTTGTCGCATGTGGAAATGACCCGGCGGCCTCCTAAAGGTTTGCCACTCAACTCGCCCAAACAACTCCATGACGTCCTCCTCCCAATCTTGATCCACATCGCCTGTCACGGGTAGCCCGTCCAACGGTAAACCCCATAACATCAAGACATCTTCCATTGTGATCGACAACTCACCCGTTGGAAAATGGAAGGAATGTGTTTCCGGTCTCCATCTCTCAGCAACCGCAGTTATTAGGTCACGGTCTACCTTAATGGTACCCAACCGAGCGAGACGGTTAAGATGAAATCGCTCAAGAATTGGAGCAATTTGGTCGTCGTACATGAACGACATTGACCCGGCCTTGGTCTCCATAACAAAGGTTGGCTATTAACACATATATGAACATGTGTTATTTATGAAACAAAATTAAAATTGCGAAATTGAAAATAAAACAATATAGCTATTTTTTTTACCTCATCATAAGCCCGGTTGGATGCATGTGTTGGGTTGAGAGCTCGTAGTAGAGACCCAACGTACGGAATGTCGCGTGGAGGCGACAAATCGCCTTCACCTCGACCACCCCTACCGGCTCGGCCTCGACCTCTACCACCTCTATTTGCCATTACTATATTAATTCAACAATAATCAACAATTGGTACGATTAATCACCAATAATTCAACATGCAATAATCAACAATAATACTATGTTAACACCAATAATTCAATTAATTACCAATAATTCAACAATAATCAACAATTGGTACGATACTTTGGTACATATATTAACACATATATGAACATGCAATAATTAATATAAATGTACCTTAAATTCAACAATATTCAAATTAATCACCAATAATAATCAATAATCAACAACAATGACCAATAATCAACAATAATCACCAATAATTCAACAATAATCAAATTAATCACCAATTATTCATATAGATGTATAATAAACGATAAAACTACAACTAAAGCAATAATAACGTACCACGATCAATAATCATGAACAAATACTACTAAAAACACTAAATTAATAGCATGCAACTAATATGTCTCAATTTTACAAAAAAAAATCCAAAATTTACCTTAAATTGGAGAGGAAGATCTAGGAGAGGAGAATGAGAGCAAGGAATCACAAAGGAGAGCAAGGAGAGGAGAGGGAGAGAAAGATTTGGCAAAAACCTTGAAGGAGAAGAAGATGGAGAGGTAGGGAGTAGAGGGGGCGATTTTGAGAGAAAAAATAGGTTAGGGGCGGGTTTGGGGAAGAAGAAGGAAGGAAGGTTTTTTTTTGGCTATTAATAGCAGCAGAGATTAGGGGCGCATGTATTAATCGCGCCCCTAAGTGCTGAACACAAAAACAACTCTCTGGATGTTCTCTGGATTGTTTCAGCACTTAGGGGCGCGATTAATACATGCGCCCCTAAGTAAATACGAAAAAATGGTAGGGAGGGGGGTTCGAACCCATGCCCTCACGCAAACTCAGCGCCTCTATTCAAACCCCCCTACCACTGGACCATTTGTATTTCTCGAAATAGTTGTAACTTCCTTAGTATTAGTAGCTATAAACCTTTCCACTTATAATAAAAAACACTTCAATCTATTATTATTTCTATTTTTAATAATTACTAACTATACCTTTATAATAATTAAGTTTAATATATTTAAAAACTCCTATTTATTACTTCAAATATTTATATTTCTAATAATATATTTATTAATGTAATAATATATATAATATATTAAATAATATATTTATTAATGTAATAATATATTTATTAATGTAATAATATTTTTAATATATTTATTAATGTAATAATATTTTTAATATATTTAATAATGTAATAATATTTATAATGTATTTAATAATTTAATAACTAAGTTTAATATATTTAATATTTTCAATATATAATAATGTAATAATTCATATGTAATATTATTTTAAATATATTATTACTTATACATAATAAATATATTATTACTTATTCAATATAAATATATCATTACTACTTAATTATTATTACATAATGCAATATGTTCTTATATTAAATATATCATTACTTATATTAAATATATTATTACTTAATTAAATATATGATAATTATATTTAATATATTATCACATCTATTAATAATAAATATAATAAGTGCATTTAAAATCACTATTTTAATAATAAATAGAAAAAAAAATGTCCAGAATGTCAGGGGCGCATGTATTAGTCGCGCCCCTGACTTGTAGGGCCCACAGATCGTTAATGCACTGCAAACTGCCTTGAATTCAGCAAAAAAAAATATATAACTTAGGGGCGCGACTATTAGTCGCGCCCTTGACCCTCTGTGCAATTATTAGGGTGCCTCCGGCCCTATCTGTTGAAATTCTTTGCTGCTAGGCTCTCTATGAAAATTTTCCTCAAAAATCGCAGAAAATGTACGTAGATCCGGAATTTTGTCTGACAATTTCTCATATATTTAATTATATATATTATTTTTATTAATTATAAAAATTTCGGCTCCCTCATTACGACCAAACCAGATCAATGGCGGGAGCCCCAAAATCTACTTCCCGCGCGCTCCCAATCCCTCGCCTCTTTCGTCGACTTCCACTTGGCTCTCTTTATTATCCCAATATCGACCCCTCTATTTCCCTTCCCGCTTTCCTCTCATCACTGAAATCTTCTCTACTTCTTTCTCCTCTATCGGCCTCCTTCCCGTTTCCGTTCTCTCCACCTCCTTTCCATATCTGCTCTCTACGCCTCCGTTTCTTGTGATGCCTACACTAAGAAGCGCATCAAGAGGTTTTCAATCGCCTACCAAGAGACCAGAATCGGACTCAACCACGCCTTCGAAGAAGAGATCTAGCCCAAGATCTAAAGAGACAGACGCGTTGGTATGTTCAAGCCCAGATTCGCCTTCATCGGACAATGTCAGTTTATAAATCTTTTAGATCTTGATTTTCTCATTATTTTGTTATTGTTTTTTTTTTCTGATTTGCAATATCTGAACTCAAATTCATTCTTTGCAGGTGTTTGGAAAGGTCGCAAAATGCAAAATTATGTCTTCCCCTAGATCTTCTCGAAAAAGATTGTATGGCGATGAACCAACGCAGAGACCCAATTGGAATCCAAAAGGTAAAGTAGCTTCTTTAAACAAAGTCAAGGACCTTTTACACTTACAGCAGACGGAATTTGTAGAATGAAAGAAATTCAAGAATGTGAGAGCACGGCATTAGCTGGAATACATAAGACTTAACTCTGTACATAATCTCTACAAGGACTCCTTACTAAACACATAAAAAGACTACCAGTGTCCCAAGCCAGAACAATATTTCCTTAATTTTTAGTTGTTTAGGAAATTTAAATGTTAATTCTGGACTTTTCCTTTTACTTCAGATCCAGCACAAATGAAGGCGGTTAAGGAGGCGTTGCATGTTGCTACTATACCGAGAAGTGTTGCTTGCCGAGAGCGAGAGCAAAATGTAATTTTTGACTTCTGCAAGAAATGTTTCGAGAAAGATAGAGCAAGCAGTTTGTATGTCTGTGGTTGTCCCGGCACAGGAAAGACACTATCTCTTGAGAAAGTCAAGAATAAACTACTCACATGGTCAAATGAGGTATTTTGCTGCAATTTTGCATTTTTAATGTTAGTATACCAAGTAAATAGGGAATCTGCTGTAGGGCAGGAAATCGTCAATGTCAGGCCCACATGCAAAAGGGAATTTTGAAATCCCCCCCTTAGCTTCCTTTGCAGACTCATGACCTTTTGTTTTTTCCGTCCTAGATAAATTAGGGAGAAGGGTGGAGGTACTATAGGTCTTTTCAGAGCAACAGGCCTTCAATTTCTTTTAGATGTATCCATGTATCTTACTTTGCTGGGTGCAAATAAATATGGTCTTTGTACTTGTACCGGGCAATATATACCTCTACCAGTGTTATTAGTAGCAGTTTTTTAATGAAATTTTGTTTGTTTTCTGCAGGCGGGGTATGAAGAACCAGACTTATTATCAATCAACTGTACATCTTTAATCAACACTTCTGAGATTTTCAGCAAGGTAGTTATCTGATATGTTATAATAATTTTTCCACCACTAAATAGATTGTTATTTCTGACTATTTTCTGTTTCAAATTCAGATTCTTCAGAAATTTCAGAAGACATCCAAGGGTCTTTCACCCCTCCAGCAACTGCAACATATTTTCTCCCAAGAGCGATCTTCACCACGAAGAATGTTGTGAGAAAACATGTTCATATTTTGTTGGTTCAGTACTATCTTTTGCTGTACATTACTTGGTTTGGAATGAAGCAAGATGAATGGCAAATACCCAAAAATTTGCTATGATTTGTATGTCATTAGACTCTCCAAATCTTGATACTCAAAGCACCTGGCGTCGACTAACCCCTCAACCAAACATCTAGACAAAATAATTATAAATAATGTACTAATATGTATAAATCAATTGCTCATGACAGGTTGATCATAGTAGACGAGATGGACTACTTGATAACTAGAGATCGATTGGTGCTTCATGATCTTTTCATGCTCACTACTCTTCCTTTTTCTCGATGTGTACTAATAGGTAACAAATTTTTGGGCTTTAAACTTCACGGACTTAACTAAGTTAACTTGGAAATGGAACTGCATTTTGTTAGTTTTTGTACCCCAAAATGGATGATTGGATAGTACCTTGTGCCAAAGTAGAAATGTTTGTTTTAATTGAGAAAGATATTAGGTGCTATAAGTTTAAAAAGGCCTCTGCTGCGTTTTTGTGTTCTGAGAATGATTTTTGAACAGGAATAGCAAACACAATCGACTTGGCTGATAGATTTCTTCCAAAACTCGCCTCTCTAAATTGTGAGAAACTATTCTTTCCTTATATCGATCTCTGTTCTCTTGTAAATGTTATGCGGTTCTTTTGTGTGAGGTTTTAGGTGTTTTATTTTATGATAGGTAACTGACATCTATGTACATTTCCACTTTCCTTAGGTAAACCCCCTGTAATAACTTTCCGTGCTTACAATAAAGACCAAATATACGAGATTATTCAAGAAAGGCTAAAGGTACACATCATTCAATCTTAGTGTTCTAATATTTATCTAAACCATTATGATGCCCAGGTACTTTAGAAACGAAAAGATGGATTTTACTGCTGTAATAATCGAGCAGAGCTATTTTCTGTTAACTTGCTAGTGCAGTGTAGACATTTCAATGAGAAATTCTAAAATTGAAAAATTAGGTAGAGACATCAAGTAAAGAACTTTCTCAAGAACAACACTTTCATTTTTACTAATTAATTTGGTTATGTCTGGAACTACTAGGATAAATCCAACCTGGACTTGTATTTGACCTTATGTAAATAAGCAAATATACTAATCTTAATGTTATGGTGCCTGGATTTTGTACTAATTGTTAGCATGTCATACATTTTTCAGGGTCTTGATTATGATGTCTTTGATGCCTTGTCTCTAGAATTTTGTGCTAGGGTAAGTCTATCTTCTTGTTGGAATTTTCATACTTGTATCCGGTTAAATATTTGTGTCATAATGTTAAATTTTGATCATGTTGTAGCAAGTGGTTTAATACTTGGCACTTTTAATTAAACCAGATAAGGATTTCATATAATGTCCTTTTTGCTGCTTGGTCTATTTGACTTGGTTATACATTTTCTTAAAAGTACTTGTTTTGTTAATCCTTTGATTTGAGCACGTATAATTTTATATTACATGTGGAGTCTGTAGTAATCATCATGGTTTGTCTTAAGCATGCCTTTTGTTGTTGTTGTTCAGAAAGTGGCAGCTGCCTCTGGAGATATGAGAAAGGCACTTGCTATCTGTAGGTAAATTACTACTATTGTATATTTTCTTTTGACCCCATCTTACCTTTCATCTTTTGTTAGTTTAATTCTGCATTATAAAGGTTTTGGTTTTAACTCTTAGCTGTTAATGGACTTCTTTTGTTGGCATTCGCCTAATCAACGGGGCTGTGGTACATTGTTGCTTATGCTTAGTTGGTATTGGATAGAACTTTAACAAGGAGTAATGTAGATGCCCTATAGGCACCACAGTTTTGTGGCACCTAATTCTAGTTTAAAGGAAAACTGGTGACAACACTTTTTTAAATAAAAAAAGATGGTTAATCCATTTTCTTTCCAGGAGTGCCGTAGAACTTCTGGAAGCAGAAGTAAGAGATTGTGGTGAGCTTCAGGAGTTTCACACGGTAAGTCTCATCTTAATTTGCACCACAAAGGTCTCCTGAAATTCCAAATTTAATCCAAATTAGCCTTGAACAAGGATTTCCAAACCATTCATTGATAGAACTTGATTAATTCAAGATTTTCTAGAGAACTTCTAATTTGAAAATTAAATTACCTCGGTTCATAGCTTTTGATCTTCCGGAGAGACACAATCACCGTTGATCACCGGAAGCCTTTAGTTTCCGAATAATCCCTCTCAAGTCCGATGGAGAGAGCGAGAGAGGCGGCAACGACAACGTCTTTTACACAATAAAATACCCGAATTGCAAGTTCTGTACTGAATCCCCTTAATCTCTTATTTGTTTCTCTCTCTGTAACTTAATTTAATTTTTGCGCAAACTCTCTGTCATAAAAAACCGGAGAGAGTAATATATCACATGGTGCCTTTATATATCAAAGATTGGAAAAGGTGCAAATATATGCGCCTGTATCAAAACGATTATCAGATGATGCAAAGCATATTTATTATATCAAAAAAGGCACCACTGTTACATATGCGTCCCTTTAATTTAATGTGTTCAATGAACCCAAAATCAACTGACACCTTTATACATAATTAACTAATTAATCAATCAATTAATTAATTAATTCCTTAATGGATATAGAAACCATTTTCTTATTGGATCTTTAATGGATCTAAAATCAGAACTTGCTTATATCGGATATTTTCATATTTGCAGAATATTGTCGTATTAAATTGTGTTCCTCGGGGACCAATAGCATAATTGTATTATTCGGATAACTTTATATAATTTAGACCATCACTAAATCATAAAGTTATTAATACGCATTCTACACATTAAAGGTCCCACTTCTCATAATACATATTAAATCCGTAAATAATATTTAATTTGATCACTTCGTAACGGGTCTAATTTTATAATTGACAGTTCATTATTCAATATATATTTATATCACATATAAGTCCATATATTATTGTAATTAATTAAATTAATTCCAACATTCATTACTTATGTACTTCCTGGCCCGAAATGGATTCTGGAGCTGCATATCAATTCTGGATCCATTCTTAAAGTTCGGACCCAAATTTGTAATATGATGATATGATCTTTTTTGTAGGTAACATTTGATCACATGGATAGAGCTTTATCCAAGGCATTCAAACCAAAAATTGTAGATACCATTCTATCTCTCCCACTACATCAGCAGGTACAAAACAAAATAGATAGTAATTCTGACAATATAATATATTTGCTTAATCAAATTGAATCTTAATAACAAATTGTTGCTGATGTACATGTTTTTGCATATGCAGATTATATTATATGCACTTATCAAACTGTTTAGCCAAATCAAGAAGAGCTCTACTACTGTAGGAAAGGTACGCTTCATTTATGTAACATTGCACTCTGTTTTTATTCCACGGTGATTAATGTGAATAATTTGGCCAGTGGTGAACTACAGGTTGAACGTTCTTTTCTGTGTGATGTTTTTATTTTTCATGGGTTTCTGTGTTCCTTAGTTGCAGTGGTGAGAATTAAATGTGTCTTTACCCGAAAAGAAACCATTACTTGATGCCGTATTGCGCACCAACAGCTAGTTTGAAAGACAAACTCATTTTGTATTGTACACTATGTATAAATGGATGGATGGTAACAGTTTGTATTGGTGATCTCTCAACAGAACTTCTTTTCTCTTACATGTTTTTGTCATAAACAGCTCAACAGGAGTTATAATGAAACTTGGAGATCAATCCACAGAAACATGAGTACAGCTATTGGTGCTGTCGAATTCACCAACATGTGTCAAGGACTAAGTGACCAGGTTTTAATCTATGAAAAATATATAAGTATCAGTTAGTGATTTTACCTTTTTGTTATTGAGAATCACACTACTTTTTGAAAATGAAGGTCTTGTACCCATCTCCATGTTGGAACTCAGATGAAGATGCATTTCTTTGAAGCATACGTGCTATTTTCTGGATTAACAATATATTCTGCCTCTTGTCTTGTAGGGGCTATTGAAACTGGGGCAAGCTAAAGAAGACAAGTCAAGAACAATAGCCTTAACTGTTGATAGTTCTGATATAGCTTACGCTTTCAAGGTTCCATCTGCATTCTCTTTATTTTGCTCAAGTAACCTTCTCTGTGAAAATATTTTGGGTATGGAGTGTCATGGCTAATAATCTCTGATGCAGGGAAATCGATTCTTTCAAGATTGCAAACAGTTGGAAGACTGAAATTTTGGCCGGAGAAATCTCATTTTTTTTTTGCAGAAAATGAGAAGTTAAAAGATTTATTTGTACAACAGTAATTTATGGGTTCATTTTGACCATCATGCTGTGCTATGATGTGCTAACTAGGTATGCTATTTCCTTCTGTCTTTAGTTATTTGACTATCTTGGCATGATATCTTTCATTTTGTGCAGATGTACCATGCTTTTCAAATTAATGAGAAATGTGAAATCTGACAGAAGCCAGAACTAAATATTTCAACAAAAAATATGAAAAAAATGCTAACAGTATCATCCTGGAATGTGGTGCCTGAATGATATAGGGCTATACTATATTAAGTCAATTAAATTTTGAAACATTGCTTCAGGTCTGGAAAAGCTTGTTGGTGCAGATGGCAAGGTACACCAGCTGGTTTGGCGTTGCTGTTGTAACAATTTATTATCGTTCACTGGATATTCCAATGTCCAAAATGACATTGAAGAAATGCGCCCAAAAAAGAATTTTTGTTGAGTCAGAAGCAGTGCAAAATGTTGTAACTATCAGTGGATCAAATCCTTAAATTTTTTACCCCTATTCTTTCTGTTTTAAGGAAGAATTTGTCTCTATTACTAAAGTAGCTATTGGTTTGTCCAGAAGCAGCATGTCATTTTCATTCGATCTCAGGTAGTAAGGTCCTACAGTTTGCCCAGTGTTCTCAATTGGGAGCATTATCTTTCAAACAACCAAAATTTGAAGCGTGTTTCAGTTTACGCAAAAAAACAAATAACTTGAAAAAGTCGGGCTCTATCAAGATATAGTGTTGAGAAAACACCCAAGCATCCATCTAAATCCGAAATTTTTATTTGCATAACCCTGAAAAAAGTAAGAAAACATCTTTTGACGTTGGTTTCAAACTTTGGTAGCAATAATCCTATTTAGTCAGCTTTTATGCTTGAACGTGTGTTTAGATGCTTTGGTTGAATGCAATGTTTAGATGCTTTGTTTGGATTTGAATGTTGGTCTCAAATTTTATATCATATTTAATTATTTTTGTGGTTTGATTTTGTATTGTAAACACATCGTGTTTACTCTAAATGTGAATTGAGGGTCATCACTATCACATTTTTGAAGATGTAATTTTTATTTTTTCAGAATTAGACAAAAAAAAATTCCCTAAATTGATTTTGGAGCCCTCTCCCAATCTAATCTTGACTTCGTAATGTAGCATAACATCTCTCTCTATACATATATATATATAATTTATTGGGCAACTTAAATTGGTGTTGATTAAAGCAATCCGACAAAAAAAAATACATAACACGAATGTTCACTAACTATGCATATCACCGTAGCCAGATTTTATATATATATATGGAGTGGGCTATGGTGTTTCGCGAAGTACAAAATCTCTTGTGCTTCGCACCTATATCTTTAGTTTTAAAGTCTAAATGATCGATTCAAACCGTTGAATATGATCTTCATGAAAATCGAATTTTACATTTTTTAGAATTTTTTTAGCTATTTTTTAGAGGAGTTAGTATTATCATATTCTAAATGCTATTCAAATTATAGCTACTCAAATTAATCAAATCACATAGAAGACTCATCTAAATGCTTGTCGTATATGAGCCATGCAAAATCAACTCGAGAGTAAATGCTATCCACACATTTTGACAATATGACTTGTTTAAATGGTTAAAAATAGTGGCTAATTCAAAATAGTTGTTATCTTTTGTAAAGATAGTGATTGATACACAAATTTAAAAATAATAATAGTTATAATTAGTATGCTATTCTTACTATTTTGCTAATCCAACCAAAAGATTAGATAAGTGAAGTTAGCATGCATAAATTGAGCTAAATTATTTTATAATAACGATAATAATGATAATAATAATAATAATAACAACAACAATAATTATTATTATTATCGTTACTATCATAATTATTATATTATATATTAATATTATCATTATCATCGTTAATTAATTTATTTATTTGTAATTATTATCAGTATCGTTATAATTATTATTTTATTATCATTACTATTATAATAATCATCATCATCATTATTATATTATCATCATCATTATAATTACTATATTTGTTAGAATTGAGGTACTGAGGTCAAGTGCTAGTGCGGAAGTGTTTTCAACAATTACAATTCGAACTTTTAGACCTTAATCACATAGCTAAAATCACAATCAAATAAGTACTAATAACAATTGAGCAAATTAATATATCAAAATACAAGTATAGGAAAGAGAGAGAGAGTAGAGAGTAAAGAGCAAAGAGCAAGAAAGATCAAGAGAACACGAGAAATGTGATGTAACATGGTTCGACCTACAAACAAGCTAAGCCTACATCCACGAAACTCCCGAAACCAAAACTTTCTTCCGAGACTGATTCCACTAAGCAATAAGTGTTCTTTACAATTTGATTAATTTGTCAAGTAGTGCATCATTGTCATTGATTGTTTAGTCAATCTAAGATTGGTTTGCTTATTGAGAATAAATCAAAGATAGGTTATGCAATTGTAAACAACAATTGACTTGAGTGTTGTTGTCTTCGAGATTCTGAACTCCTAAGGTTGATTGCGGCCACAATTGATTTGGCTGGCAGTCATTCTTCAATCATGTTGTTCCAAAGTGTCCAATTGCGCCCTTTTTGTTCTGAAGTACCAGTTTTCCTGCATTAAAGCTCAAATAGGATAGTGACTTGAACTTTTAAACTATTTAACTCTAATTAAACCTAAATTAACTCTAAATTAATCAAAACTTGGAATAAATCCATAATAAACCCTACGTAAAAGCATGCATAATTTAGCATTATCAAATTCCCCTGAGCCGAATTCTTGCTCGTCCTCAAGCAAGTCTAAACTCATGAGAATGTATCCAGGTATTTTATGAAATCTAAACCAATTTATCCACGTAAATCATAATTCGGCGTCTCAAGGCAATTTAGGGTTTAAACAACTCAAATTTAAATGCACACAAATGTGGTAATGTATTCAAAATATTTTCAATAATCTTCTTCACATCATGGGGCACAATCTTTGTTAAGTGAAGAAAATAAATAACAAAAGCAAATTCTAAACTACATGCAAAATAAATGAACATATTTTTGGTGAGATTATTAATCCGCTACTGAACAAATCCTTTGTCAAAGTCTTTGAAAAATTTGAAGAAATTTGTTGTTCTACTTTTATCAAGTCCATAAGCGTTCTTAATCAAGAAAAAATTGTACTCCTTCACCAACAAGTTAATGTGATATCTTAGAACTAGTAAATCCCGAATTATATTCCTCAATTCTACAAATGCAAATCAATTCCAGAAAATCCTTTGAAAAGAAAAATAAAGATTTAGTTAAGGGTGTAAATTGTGCCTGATGCTATTGACTTTTTTTTATTGTGCATGTGTCTATTTTTTCTCACTCATATTTATTTTGTTTTGTTTTGTTTTTTTTTTATATATATATTATATATTTTATAATATATGTACATATAACTCATTTTTTTGCAGTTTTACACCTTTGTTCAATTAAGTTCAATTAAAAAAAGATTACTGAGTCTCACGCAAAGCTTCCTACGAAGCCTTTTGAAAACTCTTATGCTAGTGTGTCTGAGACTTGACTAACATATTGCAAAATATTTTTTTAATCAAAGATTACAATTACTAAGTTATCATGACTCAAATCGGTGAAGGAAATCCTTTTCAAAAATACTTATGGTTTAATAATAGTAGCACAACGAATTTCTGACCAAAGATCAATTTAAAGATGAGTGAATTCGTCAAACTCATCGATCAAAGGTTGTTTAGCGAATTAATTATCTCAATTTTTTAAATTTTTTTGCAAAAAACAGAAAGTAAAAATATTTTTATATTTTATTTTATTTTATGCAAAAACAGAAAGTAAATATGCTTTTAAAGTAAATGCAAGAAAAATTTAAATATTTTTTGGTGTGCCATGACGTTGTATCATTGAAATCACGAAATGTAAGAAAAAGTTTTTGATATGCCTAAAATTTGTATTTTTAAACTCTAAAGTGCACCGAATTAAGATTTTTATTTACCTAAACAAAGAAAGCAAGTAAAGATACAATACAATTTCCAATTTTAGCTCCCTCAAGTCTATCTAAAGACACGTCCCCGTGCAAAAAGAAGTAAGCTAAGAAAAATAATAAGAAAAACGAGTAAGAAATGCTCACAAAGCCGGGAATGAATCACGATTGTCGAGGCGAACGACGTGGTGAAGGCTCATGTGGTGAACGACGTGTGCGTGAGGTCCTCCTACGCTATCTTACACGGTAATCTCGGGCTCCATGTCAGGCACGTATCCCTCCTGGTGTGCATAGTCGTGCATCTCAGTGATTATTGTAATGCAGCCTAAAGTTTGCCGAAGCAAGCATTTTGTAATGCTTCAGGAAAACGTCACAACGGGATACAACATGTTATAACGTGTGAGCAAAGTGTTATAATGGGTTCATGAAGAGTTGGCCCACAAGACAGCTCCACAGTGGCAAAACAGGCAGAAGACCAAGGCGTTATAATGCCTTGCCCGAGACGTTATGAAAGAGTTGTAACACCAGGAAGAGTTTTGATTGATCCAAGATCCCAAGAAGTGCTCAGCATATATAAAAGATGCAGAAATGAACCAGCAGACTATCAAATCATTCTTACAAGCTTTCCAGCATCAAATTGAGCACATAAAAGAGCCCAATTCAAGTCTCCTCCAGCTACCTAATCTTAAGAGAAATTAGGATAGCTACTATTATCTTATTGTCTATTCGAGAACAAGTCCTTAGCTAGTTTTAGCCTTTGGTGCATCACATTTATGTTGTCAAGTGGTGCATCCATGTCCTTGATTGTGTTGTCAATAGAACCTTTTTATCTTGTATTGTGGTGTTATCCCGTACATTGGTCTTGGAGAAGAAGACTTGCTTGTGCAGAAGAAGTCAAAGATCGGCTCCGCACTTTGTAAAGAACACTCGTTTATAGTGAAATCGGTCCGAAAAGAATATTTTATTTCAGAAGATCCGTGAACGTAGGCCTAAGTTGATTTGATAGACCGAACTAGGTTACATAGCATATTCTCTTGTTCTCGATTGCTCTCTCTTCACACTCTCTCTTTTTATTACTTTGCTCTTAGATTTGTGATTTTCTCAATTAGTTCTTGAAATTGTTTGTTCTATTACTTGGCTAGGTGATTAAGGTCTAAAAGATTTAATTTGAATTGAAAACACTTTCGCCTATTGAATTGACCTTAGTCTCGTGCTTTAAGCCCCAACCCTAATTCTAACAATTGTATCATAGCACAAAGGTTCATACCTAGCCAAAATTGACCAATATGAGTCTTGAGATGAGTATGGTTGAGCCCCCTAAACTCTTGCAAAATGAAAATTTTGAGCTTTGGAAAAAGTCCATGCAAGATTACCTTAGTGGAAATGATCTCTTATACACACTTGACAAAGAAACTTTCTATGCTACTAAAGATTCATCCTCTAGAACCCTAGATAATAGTTATGCCTCTTATTTTATTTTGAACTTTGTAGATGAATCTTTAGGGGAAATTTTTTATTCTAATATATGTGGCATACTCTTGAAAATATTTTTAGAGAAAATTCTTGTTCTAATAAGTGTGTTTCGATTATAGATAATCATAATGTTGATTCTATAATTAGTCTACAAGAGGAGGACAACACCATGACTCAAAAGCAAGTTGATGAAGAAAAAGCAAATGATGAAGTAGCAAAAATCTTCTCCAAAGTGAATGAAGAGTATCTAGATGAAAGAGGAATTACAATCACATCTTCTTCCAACTCTCTAGAAGAGATACTTAAATTCTTGTAGTTTAGGCACTAAGTTTATGTCCAAGAATAAAAACTTTTGTATGATGATCAAGCCTTTTTTTAGTGAATATGAACTAAGAGTAAAATATGATAAAGCAAAAATATGCTTGGATAAAAAGAAAGAGGAAATTAGTGAACTTTTGAAAAGAATTTGCGATTTAGAATCTAAGTTGAATCTTCTCGAGTCTAAAAACGAAGTAGAGTCTATTTTAAAAGTTGAATCACCTTGTGCTAAGACTTGTACATCTACCCCTACCATCCGTAAGAGAGAATCGTCCAAACCAAAATGTACTTATCATGCATTTAGATACGATAAAAAGTGTTCACACAATAAATTTGACAAAGGGAAGAATATTGCTTCCTTGGAGATTATTAAAAAAAATGTAGAAATTATTAAGCCCAAGACAATTCAAAAGTTCCATAGACATAAACCTAAGACCAACACTATTAAGAGGTATTATTTCAAAAAGCCTAAGATTTTGGAAGCTAAGGGGTATTATCACAAAGAGAGATATTTTGAGTACAAACATAGAACTATTTGATCTTGCACAAGAATACCTTGGATGTCTAGTACCTCAAATATTACATGTCATCATTGTGGTCATCTAGGTCATATGACATTTGAATGCCCTTTTAAGAAAAATAAACTTAAGGAATTTTATGTTTGGGTTTCTAAAATTCTCAAATCAAATTAGACCTTTCACAAGTTTCTCAAAAGTAAAACCCTAAAGTCAAGTTCTTAGTTTTTAAAATAATAATTACATATCTTTTCAAAAACTCAGGTTCTTCTCATTTGAACAAATAGGCGAGTCATTTGGTTTGTAAAGCTTTGATAGAGCTCACGACGCCATCCCAACTAAGCTTCTTGAACATCATCCTTAAGAGCTTCCCTACAAAATCTTCATTATAAATATTAGATCCTACTTTAACAAATTCATTTCTTAGAGATACGAGTCTATGATAAATAATTCAAAAGACTCATTTTCTTCAAACTTCATGTTCTCTAATTTTGTTGCTAAAATCCAACCTTACGGGTCTTTTTCATGTGTTCATTTCCCTTATATATAAGTACTAAAGCATTTCAAATTTCCTTGGCATTTGAGGAGGGAGTGAGAGATAATGCAATAGTCTCATAAATTGAGCTAAGTATAGTGTTCATGACATTGCCATTTGCATATTGAGGTCTTTGGATTCTTTGGTTAGGGTTACACCATCAATTTCATATTTGGATGTCCAACCATTCTTTACAATCTTTCAAAGCTCAAGAAGACTAAGGTAGTTTACCACACATTTATTCCAAAAAGAGAAATTCTTACATCCTACATAAAAAACTAGTGATTCTTTCACAAACTTCAATTGTGCTATTGTTCACAAGACAAGATCAAGAACTATAAAGATTTTGACAATTAGCTATGTATGAACATGTGGGCTCTGATATCAATTGTTAGAATTGAGTTTGGGAGAAACTAAAGTCAAGTGTTAGTGCAGAAGCTTTTATAACAACAATTACAATTCAAGCTTTTAGACCTTAATCACCTAGCTAAAAATTTCAGCAAGCAAGTACTAAGAGCAATTGAACAATTCTAAAATAATAAAGTGCAAGAATAGTAAATAAAGAGAGTAAAGAGCAACAACAATCAAGAGAACACAAGAACACACAATATAACGTGGTTCGACCTACAAACAAACTAGGCCTACATCTACGAAACTCTCGGAACCAAAACTTCCTTTCGGGATCGATTCCACTAAACAATAAGTTTTCTTTATAATTGCGGAACCTATCTTTGGATTCTTCTCAATAACCAAACCAATCTTAGGTTCCTAAACCTATGCAAGGGGTTACACCACTCTACAAGATAAAATGTCTGATTGACTACACAATCAAGGACAATGATGCACTACTTGACAACACAAATGTAGTACACTAAAGGCTAGAAACTAGAAATAAAGAAGTGTTCTCGGATTGACAATTAGAAAATAGTAGTTATCATAAAGAGCATGGCTAAAATAATATGCATAACACACCTCATTTTGTACTATGCATATAGATATAGGTCATTAAATTGAGATTTAAGTTGCTCAATAAATTCTTCATATGAAAATATTTTAGGAAATCAAATTTCGTGATTTTTAGAGCTTTCTAGCTATTTTTTAAATATTTTTAAAAAACAGTCCAGATTTAATACTACAAAAGTGTCATTTCTGGGCTGGTTTTAAAAAATATTTAAAAAATAGCAAGAAAGCTCTAAAAATCACAAAATTTTATTTCCTACAAGATTTTGATATGAAGAATTTATTGAGCAACTTAAATATCAATTTAATGATCAAATTAAATACAAATGGACGCATAGTACGTTATGTGATGTACTATGCATATTATTTTAGCCATGCTCTATCATAAATCTCTCAGGTTAGACAGCTGTAGGAGAAGACTCTAATGCTCTTTATGATGCTCACTTGAATGCTTGAAAGCTTGTGGGGAGTTCAGATATCTTCCAGGTCTGTATTCCTAATGTATATATAGGCTGAACACATCTTGAAGTCTTGAAAATGACTCCATATGTTACAAAACTCTGTGACGCGTTACATGACCCGTAAATTTATACTATTTAAAATAATAAAAAATAATCACTTTTTCAACGGTAAAAATAGCATTTTCCTAGCATAATCCAAATCGCACCCTGTTAATTTTTCCTTCCATTTTTCGACGAAGCCCTAGCCCTCGCGCCTTTTGTCTCTCAAGTCTCTCATGGAGTCCCGCCGCTCTCCTCTCGCTGCCTCTCTCTTGATCGCCTCTTAGCCCCGCTTATTTTAGATTTGCTTCTTGAGGCAAGTGCCCCATGATCGATCTTTGAGGTCTTTTCACGTGGTGATAATTTGCTCCGGGTATGCGAACTTCGATTCTATTAAACTTCTCGATTCCTGTTCAAAGCCGTATGGTTTCTCGAATAGTTGGTTTTAGTTGAATTTTTCTAACCTAACTTGGTGACTTGTCAGAAACTGTATGGTTTTGAAAGGATCAATCTTGAATTTAGTTCGATCTGCTCTTCAAAATAGGAAACCGTTCGTATTTTTGGGTTTTCATGGTCTATAATTTTTTTATGTTTTCTTTTTATATTGTTATTTAGGAATTCATGTTTATTTATTGTTCTTAGGATAGCCAGCTTGAAGTCATTGATGGACCAGGTACTTAAGGTGGCTAGTTGGGATCGATCCTCCTCCTAGCTCAGCGTGAATTGGGATCTCTAATTGAGAAATTGAAATGGCGGCAGAGGTAGTGAAAGCTCCTCCGCGTCCGCGGTTGATCTCGGAGGCTCCCTCGGCCCGTAACCTCAAGCCTCGCCGAGTCTCTGCCGTGCGTCGCTGGCCCCCTGGCTGTGGCCGCTTCCCTGTTCCTCCTGCTCCTGCACCTGCCCCTGCCCCTGCCCCTGCTCCTTTGCCTGTTGCCCCTGCTCCTAATACCAATGCTCCTGCCCCCATTTCTCCTCCTGTTCCCCTTCCCGTCCAAATTCCCTCCTCCCCGGTTACTCTTGCTGCTACTCATACTGTTGTTGCTGATTCTCATCATGCTCCTCCCTCTCCTCCCCCTCCTAGTTCTCATCCGTTGTTGACTGAGATTAAGGATAATAAGGAGACGGAGAAGAGATGGATGACCTCCACGTTTTATCCCCCACCCAAAAGAAGGACAGTCTCCGCTGTCCGCCGCTATCCTCCCGGCTGTGGTCGCGATCCCCATTTCTCTCTCACTCCATTTGAAACTGACACCACCTCGATCTCCCATCATCACATCTCTCCTCAAATTAACATTCCCGTGCCACCTCACAATGCACACTGTGATGTGCCAACTGCTGCTCATCGTGATCATAACTCACATCTTCAACGCAAGGAACACTCCATCAAGAATTATCAAATTCACCAACCTAATCCTTCTCCTGTTCAAGGTAATACAACTCAACATCCCAAATGTGAACCTCTCACTATGCTTCAGGACCCACTACTAGATGCTCCCACTGCTCAACCACACATTGTGCACACACCACACACTCAGGCTACATCAGATGCAGAGGCAGCTCTAAATATGGATTCTCACCCATCAAAAGGGATTGTTGTCGCTTTAGAGTGTGTACCTTTAAAAGGAAAGGAAAAGGTTGTCTTAAAGAAGAAGGTTGTAGCAAAAAAGAATGTCAGTCCAAAATCGGGACAAAGGCCCCATGATCATACCATCACCTCTCTCAAAGAAACCGGCCTTGTTCCATTCCAAATATGTGATCATGAAGATGCTGCCATGGATCCCTCTACCACTGACCCAATCCCACTATTTCAAAGAAGCCCTGAAGTCTGCCCCCAAAAGTCTGTTACCCGTCCCTCCCGACCCTGCCGTGCAGAAGGAAAAACAAAGAAGAAAGGAAGCAGAGTCGCCAAGAAGAGCATCCGGCCCGTTAAGGATGATAGCCCAAGTGCACAGCAACATAACTCCATGACTCTGACCTTACTCCCCGTAACTCCCTCCGAGGGCGAGAAACTTTCTAATGCACGTGGTAAGGTGAAAAAAATACTTCGTCTGTTTCAAATGGTATGTAGAGTGCTGTTACAAAAGGAGGAATCTGGGTCTGGCAAACAACCACAGGACCTAACTGGGTCTGAGTCAAAACCAAAGGCTTCCAACAGGATTGATCTCAAAGCTTCCGATATTGTTAAGAGGTCTAGTGAGTATGTTGACCCTGGCAATCCTGTCGTGGGTCATTTACCTGGTGTGGAAGTGGGAGATGAGTTCCGCTACCGGGTGGAGCTTCATTTGATTGGTCTGCACCGTCCTCTTCAGAGCGGCATTGACTGGACCAAAGTCAATGGTGTGCCGGTGGCAACCAGTATTGTGGCATCAGGTGGGTACTCTGATGGCATGCACGGCTCTGATGTGCTCATTTACACCGGCTCGGGTGGACAACCAACTGGCAGGAAAGGCCAGAGGACCAAACCAGAAAACCAAAAGCTTGAGAAGGGTAACCTCGCATTAAAGAATAGCATGGATATGAAAACACCGGTGCGGGTTATTCACGGATTGAAAACCAGTGATAACAGCAAGGCGTTGATGACATTCACATATGATGGCCTTTATATGGTAGAGGAATTCAAGCAAGAACCTGAGAAGTACAAGATTGATGGGCAAGATTATATCGCGCAGGTTTTCAGATACAAGCTGAAAAAAATGGCGGGTCAACCTGAGCTTGGCCTCTACGTTGCGACCAAGTCTAAGAAATCTAAAGTCAGAGAGGGTCTTTGTGTGCCAGATATCTCCCAGGGGAAGGAGAAGATACCAATATGTGCCATAAATACCATCGATGACGAGAAGCCGCCGGCATTCAAGTACGTAACCAGTATCATATACCCCTCCTGGTACGAGAAGACTGATCCCAAGGGTTGTGACTGTACCAAATGCTCCAGTTCTAAGAGGTGCTTGTGTGCCCTGAAGAATGGAGGTGAGATCCCATTCAATTTCAATGGCGCCATTGTTCAAGCAAAGCCACTGATATACGAGTGCGGACCATCTTGCCGCTGCCCCCCTTCATGCCACAACAGGGTGAGCCAGAGTGGGATCAAAATCCCTCTGGAGATATTCAAGACTGAAACTCGGGGCTGGGGAGTGCGTTCTCTGAGCTCCATTCAGTCGGGCAGCTTCGTGTGCGAGTATGTGGGGGAACTTTTACGGGATGAGGAAGCAGAGAGGAGAGGCAACGATGAGTACTTGTTCGACATCGGTCACAACTATGATGACACGGCCCTCTGGGAGGGGCTGCCGAGCTTTGTACCGGGTATCGGATCGACATCCGCTGAAGATAGCGGAGCCAGCGTGTCAGAGGGTTTCACAATTGATGCGGCGGAGATGGGGAATGTGGGCCGGTTCATCAACCACAGCTGCTCGCCGAATCTCTATGCGCAGAATGTGTTGTTCGACCATGACGATAGGAGGATGCCACACATAATGTTCTTTGCGGCAGAGAATATACCACCGCTCCAAGAACTGACTTACCACTACAACTACACCATTGGAGAGGTGCGCGACTCGCAGGGCAATGCGAAGGTTAAAAAGTGCTACTGCGGGTCGTCAGAGTGCGATGGCAGGCTTTATTGATGCTGGAATGGATCTCTGGCTAATATTTGTACTGGTATCTTTTGAGTAATATCATCTTCCTTTGTTGCAACTGTGCGTTTAATATTAATGTAAGAGCAAAACTGTGCATAGATTGGGAACTAGCAGGGTAGTTTTGGACGTATGATCCTTCTCCTGCAGTGTTCGCATTTTTTTGGTATAGAAGTAGAAAATGTGCATGCAAAGCAATTTCAGGCTTGTTGAAACTGGGTGATGTGATTAGACTTGGGTGATCTTATTAAATCAAATTTAGTTACTTGTAGCTTGAGTTGATGGTACCGGATATGACAGGGCCATGGTACCGGATATGATAGGGCCATGGTACGAATTCACGTTCTGAAATAGAAATTGTTAGAAATGGTCAGCCTTCTAATAAGTAATCTTGAATTTTCTTGCACTCTAGTGTTATAACGCCAAGGATGATGTATAACAGATTTTGCCGGATGGTTTAGAATGCTACTAATTAGATCCCAATTTTTAATTAGCTAAAGTACATTTTGGTAAACCCAAGTCTTATTTAAGATGTAATCTTGAAAATTTGAGCGTCAATTCTTCCTTGGTTTAATCTTACGACCTTTTTGAAATTCCATCAACAACCTGTAATGTTTCTTCACAAAAACACAAGAAATTGTGAAGTTTAAAGTTGTTTTGCAAATCAACAAACTTAATAAATTGTTGGATGTAACAATTAATATATCACATATTGTCACTAATATTACGAGAAGTAATATAAGATATGACTTAAATGTGAGTTGGGTACGTATACATGAAATTTAATGTGAATTAATTGTAATTATTGATGGATCAATTATGATCAATTAAATTAATACTAGTGTTAATGTAAAGTTACAAACATTGTTTGGGCTAAAACAATTGTTTTGGATCAAAGTCGAAGCAAAACAGAACAATCCGTAATGATCTTGTGGTCGCAAGGGTCCCTTTTGCGTCCGTAAAGAATCAGGAGAGACTTAGAAAGAAGCTGCTGAAAATATGCTATAAAACATGTGAACCTGAATGTTATAAAATATGGTCATTGCTACAAAAGATTTGATTTAAAAGTCATAAATACTATTTTTATTTTTCTAAGGTCAATCATGAAAAAAAAATCAACTTTTGAACGTTGAAAACTTTATTTATTAAAATATTAATAATTTAATACAACTCTTGAATTCTATTTAGGTAAGTTTTGTAACGACTTTGACTATGCTCGTCGAGATTGTAATTAGTTTTTTTTTATCGTCTCAAGTCATCAAGCTGTAAATATCCGAGTCTATTTACACCGCGTCAAGTCTGATTTGCGATCGGAGAAACGAGTGATTCAAAATTGATTCTAACACAAACACATGATAAAAAATACAAAATTAAGGCATAAGTTGATAATGGAGCCAAATTTTAGATGCGTGTTTCTCCGATCGCAAATCGGACTTAACGTGGTGGAAGTAGACTCAAATATCTACAATTCGATGGCTTGCGATCATAAAAA
Organism: Eleocharis quinqueflora; assembly: GCA_964058865.1. NCBI lineage: Eukaryota > Viridiplantae > Streptophyta > Magnoliopsida > Poales > Cyperaceae > Eleocharis > Eleocharis quinqueflora. The sequence goes on from CAXKVX010001737.1 coordinate 100,404, forward strand.
ATAATTAATTATGATCCCGGAGAGCGTAGTCGAAGTTTGTAGAAAAAAAATGCTAATCATACTTAATATTTTTTGTAACAACTTCAGCTAAGCTCGTCGGCATCATAATTAGCATTTTTTTATCGTCGCAAATCATTAAGCTGTAGATATTCGAGTCTACTTCCATTGCGTCGAGTCTGTTTTGCGATCGGAGAAATGAGCAATTCAAAATTGAATCCGACGCAAACTCATGCTAAAAAGACTAATTAAGATATAAGTTCAAGATGGAGTTAAATTTGAGATGCACGTTTCTCCGATCGCAAATCGGACTCAACGTGGTGGAAGTAGACTCGGATATCTACAGCTAGATGATTTGCGACGTTAAAAAAAGTTATTTATAATCCCGATAAATGCAGTCGAATTCATTACAAAAACTTACCTAATACAACCCAACTCATCAATTAAAATATTAATATTTTTATTAATAAACAACTCAGAGGCAGAGGCGCGAAATTGAATTCGTATAAACTAACTCCGGAATCAGTGATTCCGGAGTTATTTCGGAGTTTGTGATTCCGGAATGGCTACTTTGGTAATTTTGGTCCGAATTTTGCCAGTTTCGTGTTTTTTTAATTTATTTTGGTTAATAAAAAAAAATTCGGCTTGTGTGGCTTTAATATAGGATTAGGTCTTAATTATGGGTTAATCAGATGTGAACTAAGTTTGCTTAATTTTGATCAGTGTCAGATGCCTTTTGCATGTTCATTATCATATTAAACAATGTTGCCTTATGCATGTTCGAACAACGCATAACATCTCTGTTAATTTAGAATAATTTAGAACATGTATTTAAGTTTCTAAATTCATTCTTCAGCATAAATTTTTGGAAATGGATATTCCAAATCGAGATTCTGCATTATAAGAATGTTCTAAATATGTTTTTCCCACGTATGTATATTTTATTTCACAGGACTTTTGATTGATCCGGCACATATATAGTTTATGTCATGACTCACGAGCACATCTCCAATTTTACAATTAATTGCCACTCAGTTCATTCTAATTTTACTCTCAACTATTAGACCATCATCGATAATGTTGAAATTTATTTATAAAGGATGGTGTCTTCAAAATCTATCTCATTTATCATGCAATTTTTTTATGCCTTCAATCGATATTATTTATTATTTCTTGATGAATGATGTAGATTGAAGACACAATAGAAATATACAAAACTAAAAGCATTTGAATCCTCCTCTTCTTTATAACATAAATTAAACTTATCACAATTAAGTTATCACAATAGAGACATACATCGTTTTTTTTAAAATTAAATTTATCATTTGAAGCTTTTCTTCTTTACATAAAACTTTTTTTTAAATTTAGTGCTCACGACAAATTAAATCAATGATTTCATTAAAATTATCGTAGTTAATTATCACTAGACTATTAAATTATTTGCATTTATCATTTGAAGGTTTGATATATAAAAGAAAATTTATCATTTGAAGTTAATCCGATATACATCTGAAAGTTTATGTATGCAATATCATCATTGGAACCCTATACTTTTGCCAAATTCATGTATATATAGTAGTTTACGCGTAACACTGAAACGATTCCAAACAAAATCTACGCGAGAAAAGTAGGCCCCCTCTGCAGTCAGTCATATCCTCCTGTTACACCGCGGTGCACCAAAACCACGGAAGAAAAGTGCCCTGCACAGCACAACAGGAACAGGAAGGTTCTCTCAGCTCAACAAGATCAGAAGAGTTCAGGAAATTTGTAATTCTTTATTTCTTTCTCTCTCATCTACCTACCGTCCCCACTCTGTCTCTCTCACACGCGCTAGCATTCAATTTCGCTCGATCAAGCTGGAAAGGCTTCGCGCCTTCGATCTAGGGTTTGAAGAGAAGATGCTTTCCCGGGAGGCGCCGATGCCATCTGCGGCCGGCGTTGCCGACTGGATGAGGTTAGGTGGCTCTGAGCTGGAAGCGAGATCCGAAACCAAGACTCTACTTCTCAACAAGCCACTCGATCGTGAGGAATTTCCTTTTATTTTGTTGCCTTTTCCAAATTATTGTTACCCTAAAAAGTTTTGTTCGAGCATTTTAATTGCTTTAACTATGACTTCACGATCATTTCGTAAATCGACGACGACAACTATCCGAAGTACTAATAGATCGAATTATTGTTCTTTTCGGATACTTTAACTAAGAGGGTTTCTCAGTCCACATCCATAATTTCTACTAAGGGGGGTTTAAACCTAGCATCCCACCACCTAAACCACTAAGCCATTTGTCTAATTTTAGCTCGATCAATAAGTGTCTTATTTTTAGTTTATATGCTCTACGAACTGGTTTACTTATGAAATTTACAATTCATGCTACTGAAAACTGAGTTCTATTTGAATGTTTGTAATTGTTAGTGAATGAAGAAACTCTATTGTCACTTGCACATCAAAATTACAAAGCCGGAAGGTACACGCAGGCTCTTGAGCATAGTACTATTGTATATGAGAAGAATCCTTGTCGTACTGACAATCTCCTCCTACTTGGCGCTATTTATTATCAGGTCTTCTTTGTCTACTCTTATGAATGTGTTTTAGTTAATTGATTAATATGATTATTTATATCAGAAGGATAATTTTTGGTGGACTTTTAAAAGCTGGAGCACTTATTATGTAGTTCTATTATCTATACCAATTCAAAGCACATGCAGCTGAATGGCCTTGTTTAACATGGGAAATATCTTCTGCGTCATGGTTATGTTATTTTGTTGTCTGAAATTTGCTCCAAATAATTGCTCCTCGCAGGTTTTAAGTGCAACAGCATAATTGGCCTTATTTTCTATGGTTTCTGGTAGCATGTGACATGTCTCTCTGGTTGCATTTAGTATTTTTTTAATCCAGAGTCTTTGAGCCTTTTGCATTGTTTTATCACTCAAAATACTCTAATTAATAGTCACAACTGAGGGCTAAGTTGTGCTGATTGTTGTTTTTATTATTGGATGTTTGCACAAGCTTATCGTGGTCTTAATAATCTCTGTTTCCTGCAGTTGCGTAATTATGACATGTGCATAGCAAAAAACGAAGAAGCAATTGCTATCGATCCTCGATTTGCTGAGTGTTATGGAAATATGGCAAATGCTTGGAAGGTTGGTCAGATTGTTATTTCTTTTCCTTTTGTGAGCATTTTTCCTTGAGACACCTTGCAAAGATCTTCTGGTAGGGCCTTTTCTTTTGTTGAGAAATGGCTGGTTGTTCTTCTTTTTATCTTTGATACAAAATTTTTGGGACACCTGAACCTTTGGTATTCTTCTACGCAAGCTTATTGCTGTTGTTTCAAATGCTATGTCACAAAGCGCAATATTAATTACAGCCATCTTTCCATTGTTATGCAAAGTTCTAATTCCAACTCCTCTCGTTTCAGGAAAAAGGTGATATTGAGCGGGCCACCCGTTATTATTTAACAGCTATTCAGGTGTCTTTTCGACCTTTTTCCCTCTCTTTCATTTCCTTGTTTCATCTTGTACATGTTTCATTGACTAATGTTACTTTTTTTTTGTTTCCTAGCTTCGGCCAAATTTTTGTGATGCTTGGTCTAACTTAGCTAGTGCCTACACCAGAAAAGGAAGATTAACAGAGGCAGCCCAATGTTGTAGGCAAGCTCTTGCATTGAACCCATGTTTAGTAAGTGCTTAGAAATTATAGTTTTCAAGTGATTAGAATTGAATTTGTAGTAGGTTTATGTGGTTACTCGAAACAAGTTTGCAGCGATAAATGTTAGAAAAAGGTTAAACAAGTATTCTGGAGTCAAAAACTCGATGCCTACATATTACTGTGGAGATTAACTTTTCAGGGAGATCAGCAGAATTTGAAAAATGTGAATGTAAAAGAAGTCGGTTTGAAATACCGGCAGTGTGCTTTTTCCAGGGATTTTAATAGTTGAAAAGTGAAGTGTAAAATTTGTTGAGTAGAGAACATGTGGAATTTAACTGGTCACTGAATTTAATAGCTGCTCAAAACCAAAACAAAATAAAAAAGAGAGGCTGAATAAAGAAGAATGTATCATAATAGTGGCGACCTATTTACTCCTTTGGTTCAATTCTAGCCCACACAGCCACACCTCATTTGTAGAGAGAGACAGGGAGAGAGAGAGAGGATGCCTTGATTTAAAGAGGCACACACTACCTTTTGCCCGAGCCAGATCTGTGGGATTTCGTTGCCGGAAGTGGGGGAATAGAAAAAAAGATGAATCAAGCACACGCTAGAGAGAAGGAGAGCCGTCCACCACTAAACCCTAGATAGCTGTTTCTACACCCTAAATCTGTGTTTGCTTTCCAACTCCGTCCTTCTTCCCAATTGAGTTGTATCTCCAGTTCTAGAAAAAGAAAGAAAAAAGAACAAACAAAAGAAATTGATAAACAAGTACAATAAGGTGACAGAGAAGGGATAAATTGCCCTCTCTCCCTTTGACAGTTCAACACCGAGAATTGAAGTGGCGGAGTGATTTGTTAGTTTTCAGGTATGCGATGCTGGGAGCTTAGTTAGTTCGACGATATGTTTGATTGAGGGAGTCGGAAATGAAACATGTGTTTGACAAAGTGATATTTTTTTTTTCCAGTGTTAGTAGAGGTGAGAATGAAATAGAGATATAGTACTGGAGATGTACATTGCGCAATTGAAAAAAGTTCGACACATCAATGAAAATGTACATAAATCAAACTTAATAGTAACTGGAGCAAAATCAAAGAAAACATAAGCTCTTTAGATCTCTTTCATGAAAGTGCAAGAAGCCAGATCTGTAAATACGTGAGCTCGGAAGTAAAGAAAGACCAACCTAAGAGCATCTCCATCCATGCAACTGCTAAAATTGAATTTCTTTGCTCGAGTGATTCTTCATCCCTGCAAGTTACTTTTGCAAGTCCTTCTCCCAAGTCGGACACTAACGGAAATGATCTAATCCCATTAGAAAAAAGAACATGAATTTCTTTTTTGAATTCGCGGCAGCATATGTTTAGCCCCACTGGAGTCTATTAACAACTACATGCTTGTGTAAATATCGCTGCATCTGTGCTCTTCTTTCTCAAGACTATATACATCAGGCGCACTTTCCATGCCGGTGTAAATGCGGCTCTTTTGTTCTAACATCAGTTATGGGCAATGAACCCCACTAGGATAAACAAACTGATTGCAGTCTCTATAGGCCCAATTGGATTCATAAGTAGAAGGCCTGAATATAGTTTAAGATCACTAATAAAACTTCAAGGTAAGATGAAATTTGTTGGAGGGGGCTGGTAAAACTTTATTAGGAGGGTCTGTAGGAAAATAGACTGAGAAAATATAGAAAATCTATATACATATTTCGTGAATCTTGTGGGGTTCTAGGCTCCCGCCTGCCCCCTTCATTCTACCCCTGAGTGACCATGCATATTTAGATCTAATCAAGTTCTACACTATCTGTCGCAATGGATGTCTCCGTTTTTATTTTGAAATCAAGAGGAACTTGATGAAGGTGAGAAAATGTGTTACATCATGTTTCAGTAGATTAATGAATGGGGAAAGTGATTGCTACCACGGCTAGTTAGGTTATAAGGGAAGTGTTTTCCTCCGGACAACTTTTCACACACCAGGAGTGTTACTTTCTTTTCTTTGGTTTGATCAGGTTCTAGCTCTGGTTGTAGAAGTCATCTAACAAAAAGATCTCCTGCTAGTCCAACTTATACTGTTCTATCTTCCATTGAAGTTACTAGATCATGATACTTATTAGCTTATTTTCCTTTATTTCAGGTCGATGCCCACAGTAATTTGGGGAATGTAATGAAGGCCCAAGGTCTGATTCAAGAGGTAAGCCAGTAACCACTCAGATGCTCCTATTTTTCTGATTTCTTTTATATTATGCGTATCAGCATTAATATGTTTAGAAATGAATCAACTTATTCTCTGACATAGCAAGACCTCAATTAGAATGTTATGAAACTTCTCTTATTTCGCTTGCTGCTGAGTTTTTAGGGGAAATTATAAAACAAATGAACCATATTTCTTTTCCAATGTAAAAAACAAGTGGATATGGAGAAGTTCTTAGCATCTGTTAACAGCAAATCACTGTAATTGGCAAAAAAATATCTTCTCCTTGTTATACTACATTGTTGAGCAAACATATATTTATTTTTATTACATGGTACTATGCTATGTTTCAGGCTTATAACTGCTACCTCGAGGCATTACGCATTGATCCCACCTTTGCAATTGCATGGTCTAACTTAGCTGGTCTGTTTATGGAGGGTGGAGACCTTAACAGGGCTCTTATTTACTACAAGGTTATAATTTTCTTTTCTTCCCTTTTAATGTATCTAGCAAGGCTATCATACCATATATACTTCTCCACAAGGCAATTGGATTCGTTGGAGAATCACACTATAGATATCGGCATGTTTTCTTTTGCTGTATTACTGTCGTCTTGTTTAAACTGGTTTAATAGTTTCTCAATACAGGTTTAATTGTGCCCTAAATTTCGACCAAATATATTTATGCATCTGATTGTGCATTTGATCTTCTTAATAAATCCTTTCTCATATATAGTAACACGTCTTTAGTCATGAATGTGCTCCATTTGTTCAGGACTCGAAAATGCCACTACTTTTTAAATCCTTAATAGTAAAAAAAAAGTTGGATAAACAATTGGCATGGATCTGTCCTCTCTATTAAGGAGCTTAATTGACAGAACATGAAACGGTACTGATTTCTTCTAATTCTGACGGAGAGCATTCAAGCCATCCGATCTTGTGCGCTTCTTATACAAATTTCCAACTTCAACACCATCGTTCTCACGGATTATGCCACAGAAAATTTTCTACAAAATAACCGCTTCTTTATCAAGGCTATGTTGCTTCTACCGTCAAAAACTATACCAAAAGGAGGAGACAAAATAAAAGCTTCATACTTTTGATGATTTGACACATTCTGTCAGAAGAAGCAGAAGGGCAGGAGCACGTGCCGCAGAAGGAAGTGATGCTTTGGTTCCCAGAAAATATTTAAAAAAAATGTGCATCTCAGATTAATTGAAGAGCATTTTTTTTTCTGACCCTACAGAAATAATTACATTTATGACCCTGGTTTCAAAAATTTGACAGTCGTGGCTCTATTTTTCTGCGTTCAGTGTTTTAGATGTGTTTTCTAGACGCACGCATTCAGGAATCGAGGTCACTTGAGTTGACAAAGCAAAAAAAATTACCAAGTACTTTGAAATCTGCCTTCACGTCTGAACGCGTAGCGTTTGAACGTGCGTCCAGACATGTCATTCACAATGTTTTCTAAATGCAGCGTTCAGACACAACGTTCAGACGTGAATGTAGATTTTAAATTTTGCACCATACTTAAATCATTTTGTCGTTTGTTTTTGCAGCGTGAATGCATGTATTTAGTCTGAACGTTGAACGCAGGAAAATAGTAACATGACTATCAAATTTTTGAAATCAGGGTCATGGATGTAATTCTTATTTTTTTTTGGGTCAGACAAAAAATTCTTAATTGAATAACTATGTCTGTGTCTAGTATTAACCAACCACCGTTATATGGGTTGAAATTCTTGACAAACTAGATTGTAAAGTGAGCTTTACTAGAACAAAACATACAACGATATTTATGTAATATACTACATAATCTTTGTTTATAGATTGGAATTTGTTAATAAGAATAAACATATAATGAGAAACTGAGATAACAAGGCCTACATTTTAGTCTTTTTTTTCATAAAAGTTTGAAAGACTACATACTGATTAGTATTAAGAACAGAATACAATAATTTTATTAAATAAGGCCCGTTGCAATGTACAGACATGAGAATATATTATATTTTAGATATACTAATTTTTGTCATTGTTCAATATGCCAATTTGTCTGAACTAGAATGCTAATATAATTTGCCTGCAGTCTTTTAATAAAAATACAATGAAAATCGAAATACATGGAACGGAGACCACTGAAGAATTTTGCACAAATTACTTTATATAGGATCATCAAAGTGACTCTCTTGGGTATACAGTTCAACAAAATGATATTTATACATGTTTGAGGTTACAACTTACAAACAATCTTTTGATTTTATTCATGGATATCTGTTTTCTCTATTTTTTGTTTTTGAAAAAATATTTCATACGTTAGTAAATTTTGTTTTCCGTTACATAATATGCTTCTGTGGTTGTGCACGGACACGATTACTAGTCGATTGCTTTATGCACAATAATATTTTATAGAATTCTGATTTTCTTTTAATGGACATCAAGAGGTTGTTGTAAGTATCATCATTTCCAGATAATTTCTGACTCTTGATTTTCACACTCATATGGACCGTTAAAAGAAATGCAACAGAATTCTTGCATGCATGTAGAGAGAATAGTTCTGTTTTTTTATTCGAGCTTAAGTATTTTTCTATTCATGATTTAAAATATGAAGGCATCACAGATATTAGCATTTGAACCATCTTATCTTTTATTACTTAAAAGCATGTATAGCAACTGGTTAGTTTAAATTTTATTCTCCATGAGGATACCGTATAAGATGGTTATTTTTTTCATTATTGAGAAGCAATATCTTAGCTATACCTAACATTTTCCATATTCTGGTGTTCACAGGAAGCTATTAAGCTTAAGCCGTCGTTTTCTGATGCGTACCTTAATCAGGGAAATGTTTACAAGGTAAGCCTTCAGTGAATTGTGACAAAAGATAGCAGAAGCCATTGTTAGATGTTAGGACATAAAAAAACATCTTATTTTGGCATTGTTCAGGCAATGGGAATGCCTCAGGAGGCCATTTTGTGCTACCAACGTGCCCTCCATGCTCGCCCCGACTATTCAATTGCTTATGGTAGGTGCTAACATGTTATAGATGGTTCTTTTTAGGATGGTCTAGAGTGAGTAAATAAAGATGGTCTCTCAAGCTTTAAGGACAAGGGACCACAGTCATATGCTTATACATGTCTTGTTACATGTATACTTGTATGTTCTCAGTACAGGTACTTTGCCAAAACTGTACCGATTAGTGCCATTTGGTAACCCACACAGAACTGAGAATATGTGAAAAACATTTGACAGTTTTTATCTCGTTACTTATTCCTCAGGTACGAAAAGTTATAAGAGTTAAAGCACTGGTTCAACATGAGAGAATGAATAGTGCCTTTCCTCTTTTTCCCAATTTGAAAATTGTGTGGGGCCCGGTAAAACAGTAGTAAAATAGAAAGGTAAGGGGCCACAAATTTACATGCAGGTAATCTTGCTAGCACCTACCATGAGCAAGGGCAACTCGACCTGGCAATTGCACACTACAATCAGGCTATCATGTGTGATCCAAAATTTGTGGAGGCATACAACAACCTGGTATGAAATTTAAATTTCTTCTTGTAGTTTGTATTACTTTTTTATATTTTTGGATGATATACCTGTAGATTCCTGGTTGGCATAACATGTAGCAGATTACATTTACTTTTATAATTAGCGGACATTTTTATTACTTCTTATATTTTTGGATGATTACCTGTAAACTCCTGGTTGGCATAACATGTCAGCAGATCACATATACTTTTAGAATTAGCAGACATGTTACTTATGTGATCCAAAGTGGGTGCACAGAGTAACGTGGGATTGATGTACTAACTCTTATCTTTCCTTTTTCTTCCTTTTTGTTGGGCAAAATATGCATTCATGCACCTAATTCCAACATAGAAAGTTCTACATACCTTAGTAAATCTTAGGGAACACAAAATGTCCAAGTTGCTCCTGTAGTGGGGCATTTTGTGCTGGTTATCTAAGATATATCTCATGCCTTGCATGTATTATATACAATTGTGTTTTTTGTTCTTTCTTAATTTTTTGGGGATCAGGGGAAGGAGTCATACACATAATGTATGATTATACAGTTGGCACACAACATTTTTCTTGTTATTTATGTGTTTCCTATTCTTTTGGTGATTTGCACTGTTAACTTCTGCATTTGCATATTCCTACTTCCTCGAGATGTTAATGTTGGCCAAAGCTTTATTCACCTTGAAATTGTGATTTATAGAATACAATATGGTTAAGTATGTATTGTTATTTTTTAACATGCAGGGCAATGCACTAAAAGATTCTGGCAGAATAGAGGATGCAATAAATTGTTACAGAGTACCTTTCTATGTCTCCCTCTGTGTGTGTGTGTGTGTGTGTGTCTGAATTAGCTAATATGCAGCAGCTAACTCTTTCTTTTTTTATTGCTATGATAGACTTGTCTTCTCATGCAAGGAAATCACCCTCAAGCACTCACTAATCTCGGAAACATTTATATGGAATGGTAATATTATATTTCCGCTAGTCTATACATCTGCAGGAGATTAGTGCTCACAGTTATTAATTTAGATCAACATTGGATAGATTCTTGGTTCAACCATCCTATGGAGCTTTTAAAGGACTGCTTTTTGGCTGATAAAAATGGAGAGATATATTATGCCTGATTTTGATTCCAGACTTGCCATAGTAGTCCTGGAACTAAGCTGCCTGCATGGCATAACCACATTCTCATTTTGTTTGACTTCTCTAGCTTTCTGTATTAAAATGCACATGTTGATGAGAATGTGTAAACTGATATTTTCTTAAGGTCTGTTGTATAATCTTTGGTTGAGTAGGGTGATTGTTCAATAAATTGGGTCTTAGTTACTAGTTGGGACATGTTGTAATATCAGCAAGGCAAGTTCACCAGGACATATCCCAGTATAATATTTTTTTGAGAATCAGGACCTTTTAGCAATCTTGGTGATCATACTTGGTTTTGAAAATTTTGGTCAATTTCATTTGGAGGAAATTGTTTGCTACTGCAGGAACATGTCTACCATGGCTAGTTCATTTTACAAAGCAGCTATAGCTGTGACAACTGCACTGTCTTCTCCATTCAACAACTTGGCTGTCATATACAAACAACAGGTATTTGCTGAGTTATATTTTTGCTTCTGTGCTGGCCTGTATTTTCTGATTCCCACAGACAAACTTCAGATAACACAAAATATCTTTTGACATGTCACTTCTTTAGAATAAAGCTTGAATGAATTTGTGGAAGAGACACAGGACACTATAAATTTTAGGTTTATAAGGTTTATAATGAAATTTCTTTCCACCGTCGTACATTGTGCAGCATGTTTAGTAATTTATGTATAAATCTGAGTTTTCTGGGCCATTAAAAATGAAGAAGAAACTGTAGCATGTACTGTGAGGTGTGATGTTTTGCTGACCTGGGTTCATCAGCTCACATGATCTCACGTTGGAGGTATAATTTCGACAACATCTGGTTATAATTTGACAGGGCAACCATGCTGAGGCTATTCTTTGCTACAACGACGTACTAAGAATAGATCCGACGGCAGCAGATGCGCTGGTCAATAGGGGAAACACATTGAAGGAGGTTGGGCGTGTCAGCGAGGCTATTCAAGATTATATACGAGCAGTTACAGTTCGGCCAACCATGGCTGAAGCCCATGCAAACCTTGCTTCGGCTTACAAGGACAGGTATACTTTGTTACTTGCCTCGTATTTTTCTTATGTATTTCCTGTCTTAGACTCTTAGTTACCGTGGGGCAGATGCCCAGTATATTATTATGAGAAGAGAAAAATAAAGATTGGACTTCCACTGCTTGAGTTTTATGTCTGTGATCTGATATTTTTAGATGCTTCCTTTGTAGTGGACTGGTGGAACTGGCTATAACTAGTTACAGACAGGCTTTGTTACTGCGACCTGACTTCCCAGAAGCTACTTGCAACCTTCTGCATACATTACAGGTCAGCTACTGCTTTGTGGTTTTTTATTTTAAGCAAGTTTGAAGTCCCCCGCAACCTCCTCTTTTTTTGTTCCTTTCCTGATGCACTGTCTGATTGTCGGGATACTTTTGATAAAGCCTCTTTTTTGGTTTGTTTGCGTAAACCCTTTTCACCAAAAGAATCATACAACTTGGATTAATTTAGCATTTAAAGTGCCATCCTCCTTTAATTTTTGGCTTTTGTCATGTTACCCGTTCTACTAGAGTGACTACAATTTCTCCTTATGTTTGTCTAACGAAACAATTTATGTTTCGCTTCAAGAATTCTAAGAGGTTCTGAACCAACTATGTCTATGAAACAGGGTATTATTTTAGCTTTCTTTATTTCTATGAACAGTATCAAATCCATGGGTGTAATGAAGGTAATATGAAACAGATCATAACTTAATCTCCTTATGGCAGTGAAACAGAACTTGCAGAACTTTGTAGATATCGTGTACAAAATACTACAGGAGAACCTGCTGGTAGTGTGTCCTCATCAATCATGTACTGTTCTCACAAATCCCTTTAATCCCTTTTTGTCTTTGTGTTCTTGGCATTATGTGCAGTGCGTCTGTGATTGGGAGAACCGGGATCAGTTGTTCCTTGAAGTAGAAGACATCATCAGACGGCAGATCCAGGTTAATAAATCATTGAATTCTTTTTGGAAATTCTGCTTCAGGAGTTGTTAGACCTTAGTCTAGCAACTTGCACATGCATTGTGTTAAGTGTTTTTTCTTTGAGCAAATGCGTCGTGTTGAGTGTTAAAAGTTTTCCAGAAAAGATAGGATTGTTTTTCCCATGTGGTAAATTGAAATGATTTTCTTCTTGGGGATTTTCTTGTCTGGTACCTCTTATATTAATTTCCTTTTAGTATCAAATGATAAATGTGGATTACATTTTGTGCTATGAAACAGAATAATATCCTCCCGAGTGTGCAACCATTCCATGCTATTGCTTACCCAATTGACCCGGTGCTTGCATTGGAAATCAGGTATATACATTATTAAAATGTTTATTTTACTTGGAAGATTACATAATTTCACTTTTGTCCTCAGATTTATATGACCATGCAATTTTTTTCTCGTGATATTGTCTTTCATAAATTTCCACGAATGATTGGGTTAACATGTGTTATTCAGTATAGTTGCATTCATTCAGCTCTTCAAGGAATTTATCAATGGTTTTACCTTCACACAGCACAACAGTAATGATCAACCAGAACAAGTTTATTGGATACCCAAGTCTTTTTTTATGAACACCAAGTAAAGACCTACAATGAAAGCCAAACAAACAGCAATAACAGTGTATGTGGTATTTATCTGTAAAAGATAAATTCGTCTTTTGCAAGGGTAAGTGTAATTTGCAATTGAAATTGGAAATAATACATTTCTTGCTTTATTTCAGCCGGAAATATGCTGCTCATAGTGCTTTGGTGGCCTCCCGTTTTGGGCTCCCTCCTTTTGCCCATCCACCAGCAATTCCTTTTAAAAAAGGTCATGGTCGATTAAGAGTTGGGTAAGTCGCATTTATTTTATTTTTTGTTTTTACTCCACTGACTGGAATGTTGGCATTCATGTTCCAAACTAGTCATGTTAGGTCTGATAGGGGCCAAAACCGGGTTGGATAAGAAACTTGGCTTAAGGCCTGGCAGATTTTGAAAATGGGATCAGTGGAACAGTCTAGGGTTGGTGTGCACTGAAATCTTGTTTAGTTTTGACCGAGTGCGAATTGAGGCCATATAGATTGGAAGCATAGTTGGGTATAGCTTTCTTAAAATAAAATGTTGTGTAATGCAGCTGAATGTTAAACTATTGAAAGTGGGTTGAACTTTACATATGTTACAGCAAATTGACGCTTAGGTGCGAATGGAGGATTAACTTGCGCTCAAATTTTACATTGGTTCTGCTTCTTATAACTGTTTAAGCATAAGTGTTGATTGTTACTACATATTTGGTTCATTTTTTTCTTTTTTGTTGTTGATTTTATCCCAGGTATGTTAGTAGTGATTTTGGTAACCATCCTCTTTCGCACCTCATGGGATCCATTTTTGGGTTACATAACAGAAATGATATAGAGGTACTAACTTGTTAGAAATTTATTTTATATTTATTGTTGTGTGATGTTCATCATCTGACAAGGAGCTGTTGAGCCTGGAACAATTCATGTCACCAGTATAAATTTGAATTTGCAATTGCTGAACTTCCTAGAAATGTTTCATTGCTGAAGTTGGGAGTATCTCCTAAAAGTACGAAGCATTAAAGAAGGTGTGCAATAGAGCTTGGAGGTCCTGCAAGGGTTGTATATAATTGTTCATTATTCAAAGCTCTGAAGAAGCAATGAATATGGCATTAACAGGATATAAATTTGAGCTGGCTGAATTTGTCTTTTGAATATTTAACCATGCAAGGGTAATACTTGTAGGTATTTTGCTATGCTCTTAGTCCAAATGATTCCACTGAGTGGAGGCAAAGAACCCAGTCTGAAGCAGAGCATTTTATTGATGTCTCTGCGATGACGTCCGATATGATAGCTAGATTGATCAATCAAGACATGATCCATATTCTAATTAATCTCAACGGTTATACAAAGGTAAATGATAATATTATTCTCTTTTTCTTGAAGAGTTATTTATATTAAGCACTGAAAGCAAAATAGCAACAGCCATGCATTTCTTTTGATTGTGTTCAAATAACACTCCAATTATTTCATGATAGCAAGTCAACAACCATTTAATCTTTTTTTCAAATGACGAGCTATTGTTGGTTAATTTGGTAAAAAAGGTTTATTTTGTTTAAATGTTGACAGCTTCAATTCATTTCATGATCTTATTTTGTTTATAAGTTTGCAAAAAGTTTCAAGAACAATTGTTTGATTTATTTGACTATGATGTAATGGTTTTGATTTAATCTAATTTTTTGTTTATTTTTTCAATGTACTGATGTTGGATACATTGGTGATAAGCCAACAAATGCTAAATAACAGTGGTTAGAAAATGTTGGGTTAGAAAATGCATCGTTCCTTTTCTATCATTGCCTTACCGTTGAGTTCCGATTATGGGTTATGGATCAGAAACTCTGATTACCATCTGAAACTTTAATTATCCTGCTGAAATATCCGCTTCTGTATTTTTGCAGGGGGCAAGGACCGAAATATTTGCAATGCGGCCATCTCCTATCCAAGTTTCATACATGGGCTTCCCTGGGACTACTGGCGCAACATACATTGATTATTTAGTAACTGATGAGGTTGACCATCTGATTTTCTAAATACTTCTTTTTTCCAGTTTCGGACTCACAAGTATGAATGAGTTATTTATCAATTATTACTGGTGCGACATACATTGATTATTTAGTAACTGATGAGGTTGACCATCTGATTTTCTAAATACTTCTTTTTCCAGTTTCGGACTCACAAGTATGAATGAGTTATTTATTAATTGTTCCTTGAATTTGTTTTGCAGTTTGTTTCACCACTGCAGTATGCATATATTTATTCAGAAAAGCTTGTTCACCTTCCGCATTGTTACTTCGTCAATGACTACAAGCAGGTAAATTATTAAAGGTTCTAGTTCTGCACTGTTCATGTTGATTGTCAGGAGACAGAGAACCAAAACCTAGGAAGAGGAATACTTTGAAATATGTATAATCAAATTGATGAGTTAGGTCAAGTCCAAATGGGTTGAATAGGTCATACAAGAAAAAACTACTGTGCCAATCTAGTGTGCTGTCTGTTATTGAATTTTTTATCTCTTGAAGTCAATTTTGACATTGTCTTGATTTCACTCTTTTAAAAACCTCAATTAGACACCCAAGCTAAAGAGAGAAAAAAATGTAAATAGAATAAGAAAGTAGCAGCTGTCCTGTGACCCTTTGAGATAGATCTGTACTGCTGTATGTTCTGGCTACAACAATTTTGAAGAGTTTCATGCTTACAACTAAGAGACAACAGTAAACAGGATGGAATATTTTTGGTGATAGATTCTCTTTTATAATTGACAGGCAAATCAGGATGTACTGAGCACTGTGTGCCCTCATAAACGATCAGATTATGGGCTGCCTGACGATAAAATTATTTTTGCTTGTTTTAGTCAGCTTTATAAAATGGATCCAGACATTTTTAACACTTGGTACAGTGTTTCTAAATATCATACATAACTTTCTTTTAAATGTTTTAACTCGGGGATGCTGGGCCAACATATATCACCATTACGCATATTAAGTTTCCTAAAAAACACCTCAATCAGATGAATTGAGCCCCAAAATTGAATTTATCAGATATATAATGTTCATTTGCCTATGCTTGTAAAAACAATGTAGTCAACGTTAAGCTGCCTCTTCTTTATACTTGAAGCATTTTTGACATAGAAAACTTCATGCTCCTTGTTTAATGATTGCAAGGTGCAATATTCTCAAACGGGTTCCAAACAGTGTGCTCTGGCTTCTTAGGTTTCCTGCTGCTGGAGAGACCAGAATGCGTGCTTGTAAGTACTTAGTATCAAAACAATGAAATTATTACTTAAATTTGATATGAAAAATGTGGATACAATTTCTGACACTGATTATATCTTTGAATTCATCTCCGTTGGTGATCTTTTACAAACAAGATTTCGATGTGAATTGGGGCTTGGTTTAAGTTTGAGTCTGTGGTCTAAATTATGTTAGATGCCTATTTTTAAGTTTGTGCTATCAGGGTATAAGTCTCATTCTTAGCTCTTCATACTTGGTTCTTAGTAAAACTCCTCTTTTGGGTTTGTTTGGTAGATGCTGCCTCAAAAGGTGTAAGACCAGAACAGATCATTTTTACGGATGTAGCTGTAAAAGACGAGCATATAAGACGAAGTGCCTTGGCTGACCTTTACCTTGATACGTATGGATTCTCACTCTTTATCTCTTTCCCAAATTACCATAATTGAAGCTTTATAAATTAGACTTTTTTATTTGATCCTGTCATGAAGGCTTGGTTATTAGTGATTACTGACAGACCTGCCATCTTCAGCATGGTAATAGAAGGAAACAAATAGCTTACTATTATGACACTTTGTTGCTATCTTTAAAAAATGATTAATTGTATTGTTGTTTGCTTAATGGTACAACTAACTATCGCATGCCTGTTTATTTGTTGGTCAGACCATTATGCAATGGGCATACTACTGGTACTGATGTTTTGTGGGCTGGTTTGCCGATGATAACTTTACCTCTGGAGAAAATGGCAACTAGAGTTGCTGGTTCTTTGTGCATGGCAACTGGCCTTGGTGAAGAGATGATTGCTTGGAGGTAGGTGTTCAAATTCTATACATTTGTTGGTGCATAATGTACCATAATAATTATCATATAGCATCAAGTACTTCAGTACTTGTTTGGAGTTCTATTAACTTCTACTGTGTAGAGTTTTATATGTATTTTCTTTTGCCTTACCTTTTCTTTGTTCTTTCTAGTACGGAAGAGTATGAAGAGAAAGCAGTTGCTTTAGCTCTCAACCCTTCCAAGCTCCAATCACTAAGAAATAGGCTCAAGGAGGCCCGGCTGACTTGCCCTTTATTTGATACTCATAGATGGGTTAGTTTTCTAGTCTCCATCTTTAGCGCAATTTTATCCAATTACTTCCTTTTTCATTCATGTGGCCCCAGCACACAAAGTGTTTTTAAATCATCTCCAAAAAAAAAGAGCTTTTGGTGATGAATTTCATGGGCTTTTTCATTCAGTTTAGCTTTTACGAGAAATGTATTGTTCTTGTTTCCATGGGCTTTTCTTTTTCCAAGTATCCGATAACTTGCCTATGTCTTGTCAGCAGGCATACAAACTTCCTTGCGCCCTCTAGAGTGCACATAATATTGATGTTATCTGATATTTCAGGTTCGAAATCTGGAAAGGGCCTACTTAAAAATGTGGAACTTGTACTGTAGTGGTAGTCAACCTCAACAATTCAAGGTGACTGAGGATGATGCTGAGAGATAGAAGCATACCGGTTTTGTATAGAAAGCAAAGAGCTGTGTTACCGTGTATCAAGTGTTGTACCCAGTGTATATCTTAGGTATATCTATATTGTTCTAGTATTATAACTTAGTGGGTGCTTGGGTTAGCTAACTTATTGTGAGATCAAATTATCGGCCTGTTGTAGATTTGCATTAGAATAGAGTTGTGGTAGAAATATTTGGAGCATCTTTCAGGGGAATAAAGATGTTTATTAAGTACCCAAATGCATAAGTTTGGTTTGTTTGTGCTTTTCTTTTTGTTGGTTGTTGTTGATGTTTTGAGCATTTGGCAAATTTTCTGGCAAGTCATCTCATCATTGGATTGTTTTCATCATCTTTTTTTTGTGAGTAATATAGATAAGGGTCTTTCTTTTAAATATCTCAAAGTAAGGTCTTCTCATGACGTTTGTTTTGCTTTCGTTGAATTTTGAGACTTCCTTTTTGTAAGGAGAGTGTTATTCTTAGTTTCTAGGCCATGAGTTGGTTCTTATAGGATCGTCCTCTTTGATGTTAAAAGATCTCCAAGAGGAATTGTGTTGGAGAAAAATCGCCTCGGAAAATACTTGATCTACTTCAATTTCTTGGCATTCAGGTCCTTGCATAATAGTTGGTTGCCTTCATTAAAAAATATAGAAACATAAAACTAACATTTTTTCCGTCTTCCGAGTTCCGTCCAACAATAAAATAAACCACGCTTCCCATTTATCAATTTATTCACTTCTTGCTTTTCGATTAATAAAAGAAGTGTATAATGTTGAAGTGAAAGAAATTGAATTGTTCACCATTTTATTTTCCGCTGGAAGGAAAATGGCGCTCTAAAATATAACTTATTACCATAAGTTTGAGCAGCATAGATTATTGACCTCTGGAGAAAAGTACCAGCACACTTTCCTTGTACCGAAGGGTATAAATGGTTTTAACAACCAAAAGTATCAGCGCACTTTTCTTACTTCCAAGGGTACAAACGATTTTAATAACAAATGTACCAGCACTGTCTTCTTACTCAGATTTCTAATGGTCGCTTCCTTTATTTTCCTGTCTATTATATTTTTTTCTGTGAGTAGGCATGAACTTGCAACGAGAAACAAGTTTATTGAGCATTTGAAGTCCTGATGGTCTATTTCTGATGGTCGCATGCGTAACATAGATTGTCTTTGACTATTGAATAATAGTCATATGGCACACCCATTATCTTCAAATTTTGTAAAGATATGTTGATAGTTACAAATAGCATTTTGCTATTGGTGAAGCAGATGTCTCAGTTACTCCTTGTCGACCATCAGGCATAGACCATCCGGCAAGAACTTTAAATGTTCAATAAACTTGTTTCCGTTGCAAATTCATGCCTACTCACAGGAAAAATATAATAGATAGGAAAAAAAAAGGAAGCGATCGTTAGAAATCGAAGTAAGAAGAGAGTGTTGGTACATTTGGTTATTAAAATCATTTATATCCTTCGGAGTACATCTCTATTTCTGAAACTTTAAAAGTTTCTAATCTGACGTGACAGTTTCTAATTAAGTTTCAGAAATGTAGATGAGTTTCTTATTTAGAAATTTTGCTCGAGAGTTTTTTATTTAACAACTATGCTTTAGAGTTTATAAACTATGACATAACTTAATCATTAGTTAAAATTGATCGATTTCTTATAATATTGATAATATTTGCTGACGTGGCAATTTAGAAACTCTAATTTTTCAGTTTTAGAAATGGAGAGTTCAGAAATTAAAGAAAAATTAAATTTCTAAAATTGATATGGCAATAATTTAGAAACTCCAAAAATTTCAGAGATGAAGATGCTAATACAAGAGTGCGCTGGTACTTTTGATTATTAAAACCATTTATACCCTTCGGTATAAGAAAAGTGTGCTGGTAGCAGAAATAATGGTATGGTTTTCTTCTGGCCTGTGAAAACTATTGTCTTGTTGATGGAATTTTTTGTCTTTTGTAACAAGGCGTTCCCCGTGATATAGTAAGTGGGAAGTATTATGGGACCTGATGTGCTGCATCAGTATACTATATTGGAACCTTCACCTGGAAAGAGGATTTGATAAGTTTTGTCAACACTCGACAAATGCATTAGGTTTCTGGATTTAAGCATGTCCTTACAACAGGAGATTCGACAAGAATTCTCGGATTCATGTCTGGTGCTTTCTATAATTGGAGAAAGATTTGCGTACAAGCATCTCCTACCACATGTATGCAACAGTACATGCAAGTTGAGACACTGATAAAAAATTTGTGGACCTATTTCGATATACGGTGACGCCTCTGTGTTATAGTCGTTCGTTGAGATGGATAATTATTAGAATCATCGGATATGCATATGCTCTCAGAAAAAGAAAAAGACAATTGCTTTGTTCAAGGGTCGACTTTGACTGGGAGCAACCGGAAATAAGCCAAGTGGGAAGTGGCAGTGATAGTCCCAACTCATTAATATAATCACCGAGTTCCGAATCTCTAAACATTGATTTTGGAAACCAGCTATAGAAAGCGTCGGTGTATGTGACATCAATATATACTATTACTAGGTCAAATGCATTCAATTTCCAGAATTTTCTGCATATTTCTGTACTAAAAACTGAACCATATTTCTGAACTAAAAACAATGAACAAAGACGCTGAAAAAAAATAATATAGAACAATTTCAATGTTCCTAAAGGAAAATGAGAGTCTTCGAAGCTGGATATTTTACCTTGCATACTGTGACATTGCCCCGTATTAATTTTGTTTCTATATAGGATGTGTTTGATATCATCTCTTCTTTTGAAATTAACTGAAAGAAGAACAAAATTGGAAGAAAAAACAAACAAGGAACATCACGTGCTACCGGGAACCTACCTACATTGTATATTTGTATTAGAGTAAAAAAATGGGATAATGCCATCATATTTCTTGAACTTTTTATTTCTGACAATCAGCGTCTGACTTTCCGTTATCTTGCGTTTTTTATTTTTTATTTTTGGGAGAACGTTATCTTGTATTAAATAGTTAAATTCTAGAAACAGTTCGAAAATGAGCAAATTATCTCCAGTATCTAATGCACTTTGTGGTGAACAGGAAGAAAAGGTCACTCTTTGAGAAATTAGTGGAGTCAAGTAGATGTATCACAGCGGTACCAGTAACAATAGAGCAACTAATCTTTTGCTGTTTTTTCTTTTGTTTTTCGTTTCTCCTTTTAGTGTACCGGTTGGTACTTGGTATTAGATAGTTGGTAGGCTAGGTACAGCACTAGATGCATCATCACTTTTGGAACAAGTTACAAATAAGCAAATTTTAGAAAATGAAAAGAATTGGTAAAGCTAGCAGCATTTTGCAATCTGAAAAGTAAAAGTAAAATAAAGTCTAAAGTATGATTAGTTTCATCATTCAATTCAGAGGATTAGACTTCTTACAAAAAAATTGTTCTTAATTAAGATTTTACCAATTGCGAAAAATAAGTAAATAACATTCAAATTTTAGCACCAAATATGGCAAACTAAAATAATCATCGACTGCATTTCTTTGAATTGTGTCGAAGTTCCCTACAGTTCCCACATCTCACTTTTGAATTGTATCAAAGGAACCACTATGTTATATAGTAACACTTGATATTGCACATGCTGTGAATAATCATTGGCGAGATATGACCGCCACTGTGCATTTCCACGGTAAATCGCTGTGGATTATTTTTTTACATTTTTTTGCAAAAACTTTTTCTTTTTTTATATTTTTTTTTATTTAAACGATTTATTATAATTTTATTATTGCAATACGAAAATTTAAAATTTAACTTTTTCGCGCAGAGCGCGAGTGGTCTGCTAGTAATAAATCGTGTTAACTGAAATTAGGAAAAAAACTGTTTAAAATTAACTAAAAGAACATTGATTACAGCTTCTCTTTGTTTATTCCAAAAAAAAACAATTTACAAGAATGACACAGGGACAACAACTCACTGCTACTGAATTATAAGCTATTACCTGTACCGGTCAGAGTTAATTGGTACCAGACAATTTTTTTTATGTACTAACGTTCGTTCAAATAAGATGCAATTTACAAAGCACAACTTATATTTCTTTGAGGTCATTAAAATAATGTGCTCTCATTTGAAACAATTTTGAACGCTAGCTTTGTCGAAGCAGCTGCTTCATGAACTTTTGACTCAAGTCAAATGAAAAACCCAAGTTAGTTTTTTTTTTCTGATTTGGACGGAATTCTCTCAACGACAAATATTCAAACACCTGGTGTGCACTGAACCTACCCATTGGCTAACATTAAAAATTTAAAACCAAAAGCAAATTATACGGATTACACATAAACCATAGTGGCCTTTAGAAACCAAACTACAAAATTCGAAACTACTAAGTAGCACATGTAACATTCACCTTACCTTAATGAGAGATAAAAAGGATCAATTCAACAAGTTGAAAGGATTAGCAAAACCCTAGGTTTCGACTCTGCTTTTGTTATTTTTCCCGTTTTTTCTTTTATGCAGGATCTCCGTTTTGCACGGTATAAGATAACGGAGAGTTAGAGTGCACGGAATCCACCCGTAGGGGGTATTTGTTTGTAAGGAAGTTTGGGGGGCAGATTGTTAAAACTAAAAGTTTGGAGGGCTGTATTGTCAGAAATGGAAAGTTCGGGGGCATGGTGGCATTACCCCTAAAAAATTCTATGCACGTTATTTTTTTTCTTTAATACTCGAGTAGATTTCGATAAAAGCAAAGGACGGTTTGCAACATAGCATCGAGAAAGACGGTTTCTTTTCTTATTTTTAAAATATATGGGACATATAAACAATTGAGCCTACTTGTTATTATTATTATTATTATTATTTATTCATTAATATTTTGCAATAATTGCACCTACTTATACTCCCTCGCATTTCCAGCTTAGATCAAATCAAGCCTCTCACCAGACCCATTTCCAATCTCCTCACAAACACAACACAAACATTGACACACAATGTACAAGCATCACTACTATTCCTTTCTCTTGCTCTCCATAATCTTTGTTCTAACAATCCTTGCAACTGCATTGCCTCCTGATGCCGGCCCGATGGTAGGTGGCCGCACCAAGATACCCAACGTTGAATCCAACAAGGAGGTGCAATCCCTCGGCCGGTTCTCCGTGGCGCGGTACAACAAAAATGCTACCACCATGCCTCATGTTGTACCTCTCACTTTTTCCCGTGTCGTCGAGGCTGAGTCGCAAGTTGTCGCAGGTATAAAATACTACT
Source organism: Eleocharis quinqueflora (assembly GCA_964058865.1). Classification (NCBI taxonomy): domain Eukaryota; kingdom Viridiplantae; phylum Streptophyta; class Magnoliopsida; order Poales; family Cyperaceae; genus Eleocharis; species Eleocharis quinqueflora. The sequence continues at coordinate 123,391 of CAXKVX010001737.1, forward strand.
TGAAGGTTGTAGCAAGGGTTGGCAAGTATAGCACGACTGAGAAATTGTTCGATGCGGTGGTGGTGGTGAAGCCATGGCTCAAGCACAACAAAATGACCAGAGAATTGGTCTCCTTTACTCCCTCTCCTTAGTGAAAATGCTACATTGTTTCTTTGGTCCTTAATCTGTCCCCCTTATGAAAAATCACTGCAATTAAATAATGGTTCCTGGTGTCAATTGGTTTCTAAAAAATAATGTACCGGAGCTCTAGATAAGTTGATTTTTGTTGTAACCGGTTTTAAGAATCTAAGATATTGACAAATGTGTTTAATTTTGTAGTACGTCCATGTGCTCTTCAACTTAATTAGTGGATTATTAAACGGTTTTAATGTTTGGCATAGTTGATATCGATCTTTCATCTGGGAGCAATGACAGAAGGGGGAAGGGAGCTGATACGTAGATACCACAATCGATATCGACTATCGGTACACATGTTATTATGAACTTTGTTTGAGTTATTATGTATATTATTTGAGTTATTATGCATGTTATTTTTGTATTAAAATAGTTATGCATATTATTTGAGTTATTATGCATGTTATTTTTTGTACTGATATAGTTATACATGTTATTTGAGTTATTATGCATGTTATTTTGTTAACATGCATAATAACTTTTTCAGTACAAAAATAATGTGCATAATAACTCAAACAATGTTCATAATAACATGCGTATCGATAGTCGGTATCGATTGTGATATCTACCAACCATTTTCATGACAAAATTAGCAATTGAGTTATTGGTGCAGAATTGCGGATAGATTGTTTTTAGTACAAAAATAATGCGCATAATAACTCAAATAATGTCCAAAATAATATGTGTATCGATAGTTGTAATATTTACCAAACATTCCTATGACAGAATTAGCAATTGAGTTATTGGTGCAGAATTGCTGATAGATTGTAAGGTTGTGCACCGAATATGCTTCTGTCGTATTTAATTGTCCTTTAATTATTATTATTATTATTACTATGAGTAACTTTGAAGATTCAATTTATAAAGTTTAATTAATTATTTGAGAGAGGTTTATCTATAAGAACCCAGCAATTAGCCTATCTCTTCTTCAGCTTGAATGATAAACATTCAAGGATTCTAATTTAATGCTTTTTTTGACGGACCGTGTAACAACCATCCGATCAAATTCCATCTGCAGTGTTATCAAGCAAATTTCGAACTTCAACACAATCATTCTCAGAAATTTGCCATAGAAGATCCTGTAGAACTTGTGATTAAAGTAAAAAAATCGCTATAAATAATGTAAGCAATGAGATTCAAATTTAGATCAAGCCTAACATCTCCCAAGCACTTAACCACTAAACTACTCATCAATTTTCGATATAGTAACTTATGTATTATATATATTCTTATAATATATATTTTTATTATAAACATGTACTTATTAATATGCATTAATATGTGGATCATTTTTCGTCTATATTATTTTCTTCCGTTCTGTTGCTATGTACGAGTATGATTACTAGTTTATAATTAAAATTCCATGTTAGAAGTACAACGCTGCACTGAAGGCCAGCCCAATAAATCGCTGAAGAAACTCGCGATTCTCCGGAGCTCACAAATTCTCCAGAAAATTCCAGCGCAAATCAAACCAGTAAAAATTGGAAATTGCTAGAATATTGTTGGATGATACTTAGAAAAATATCTAGCATTTTAGATGCATGGCTTAAATAGTATAATAAAAACATACTTTTTACTTAGAAGTCAAACAATCAAGCAGCAAGTAAATACAATTCACTTATAAGAGAGTTAATAATGATAGTTAAGAGATTAGAAAATATTAAAAAAGTAGGGTTGTAGTATTTTTTTAGAGGTACAAAAAAATTGAATAGCAGAGATCATGAGATCATAAAAATTATTTTAAGAGGTTAATAAAATAAATTGTTTAATTTAGTACATTCATACTCGACATTCCATTTGCATCAAAAGCATCTATAAATCTTAATGGAATATAAGAGACCAGGCTCATGAGATATAAGAGCTTAACCAAAAAAACATGAGAAAAAATTGAGCAAGCTAACACATTTTTTTCATGAGCCAAGCTGGCTCCTAAAAACACAATTCTAAATTGAGCAAATCAGTATGAACTTTTTCTCGAGACGATCTCAAACAAGTCACAAATTACGAGTTTTTGGTGTAGTCTTACTTTATAATTTCGCACTAATTTTAACTTAAGCTGATTATTCGAGAACATGAATTATTCTATTAACTAGAGACTTTGTAAATATAAGTACTATATTGATCAAATAAAACATTAGGAGTTTAAAATAACGTATTACACGATTATAAAATAATTATTAACGAATGAAATGAAATGATTTATTACATAAGTAACTTATATCATAACATATTCTTATTTCGAGCTGATCGAACTATGGAAAATTTGATTTCGACTCGTGAAATATACGAGTCGAATCGAATGAACTCGCTTAAAAAAGCGAGGTGATATCAGGAGCGGAGTTACAATAAGGCAAGACTGAGCACTTGCTCGAACTTAAGTTTCAAACTTATTATCTAAGTTTTAGGTTTGCCCTATTTTTTTTTTTTTTTGAAAAAAATGGTTTAACTACTAGTTTTATTTAAACTATAAAGTCATACTAAGCTAAATCTAACTCTCTGATTTAACTGGCCTAAACAAAAACTTACAAAGCTGCTGTCTTAGATCATAAAAAAATAAGTATAAATAGTAAAGTGTGCCTAGGCTTGTGTTATTGTGTTATTGATTAATTCCGAACAAACCACGAGTCGCTAATATTTCATGCAACCATATGTCTCTCTGTAGTCTATACATATATCTGTCTCAATGGCAGATCAATCTAAATGGTACTCCTACATCGGATAAATTGAAATTCCTTTTTATTTTCTCTATATTTTAATGATTTGCAATGATATCTTTTTTAACTAATCCTATGTTTATTCATGATTTGGCGATGATATTTCCGTGTCAAATAATCCTATATTTATAATTTTTTATACTACATGTCCCCGAGTATTATTATACTTCCTACTTTTAATTGAGTTGCATCACCATTCAAGCATTCCGTAGTAGGAAAATAGATAGTAAAGTTTGTAAAAAGTTTAGACCTGTAGAATGAAGTACCAAAAATGTGGCGTTGAGGGGTTTACCGTTTACACACAGGATCATGTCATGACATTGTATAAATACTGATTTAGAATTAGAAAATCTTCAAAAAGTTAAAAAGGAACTAAACAGGAAATATAGAGTAAGATAAATAGCCAAAGAGAAAATCGCAGCCTAGGTTTGTTTTCATTGTTTAAACAACCCTGAAATATAGAGTAAGATAAATACTTTTCTTTTTTCAAAATGCATTACAAGACACATAACAAGTTTTGAACATCGATATAATTAAACAAGCAACATAAAAAGTAATTAAAGCAACATAACAAGTAATTAAAGCAATTAAAGCAACATAACAAGGCACCGGTCATCTTGCACTTTAGGAGGTACTTTCTGACTATTTTAACCATCTTCAATTTTCGTAATAACTGTATATTCTAACATTATTGAAAATTATATAGGTGGCGACTCGAGCATCTCGATGAGAATGGTCCAGAATGGTGGCCCTACGATGAAGATGTGGTGGCTATGTTGCCTCCGATATGTAATGATCAAAATCATATGAGTCTTTTTCATTATCGGGGGCCAATTATATTTTTCTGGATTGTCGAGTGGCACGATCCTGCTAGAGTCGCGCGGCAATTATCATTCCAAGTCCAAGTGCCGCCTCCATTGCCACCTCCTGATTGCAAGCGCCTTCATAAGGTATGCCACAACAAAAAATCTGAGGGGCGTGATTGGGAGATTTATCACGAGGGGTACATTCAGACTTGGGGGAATCGGTTGGCCAATACAATTGATATGGGAAACGGTTTCATGAACGGCCCTTGGGACCATTACTTGGCATGGTTCAACCGGGAAGGCATGCGCACCGTCTACTGGAGAGGTACAACCGCAAGAAATGCCTTCAACCCGATAGCACATCAAGGGCGTGGAGTTGAGCGAACCTTCAACATGCAAGGCGAAGTTGTGCAACGAACGGTAAATTCATTGCCTTTTTCCTTCAATTTAAACTTTAAAAAACATAAAGTACTAACTAAATTGTTTAATTAGGTGCTTCACAACTTAACACTCGCTAGGGAAGCGATTGGTGTGATAGCACAAAGCGCCAACAGTGTCTTCAAGACTTTCGCGAGAAAGGTTCTTCGAACTTGTCGCGGAAACATCGAAGACGTCGACCAAGGAGTTGTCTTCCGCAACCTGATGTTGGAGCATGGCTTAAGGGATGAGGACTTGGAGCCATCCATAGCTGAGGGGTTGCGCGTCCAGCCAGATCACTACGACTGGTTGGGTCAGTTGGTGGGTGGCGAGCAAGCGAGTCAGATGCCCGAGGCGCCGCTCTTTCACCCTCCTTACTCACATCTATCACAGGGCGGAGTATGGGAACCCGACCAAGGATTCAGAGCCGCCCAACCGGAACCAAATGTTGAGCGTACAATAGAGGACGAGGTGGAGCGTGCAGCCGAGTACGTGTTTGGCTCTTCGAGCCAAGCACGCAACCCTGATGATGAAGATGAGGACATCATTCCTTTACGGCGCACTACTAGGACGGCTCGAGCGCCTAGTGCTTATACCCCGTCCGCTTATGATACACGTGGCCGCGGTCGGGGTCGTCGGGGTAGGGGGTTGATATTATTTAGATCGATGCATGTTTGATGTATGTTTTTATGTTTGTGCTATTTTGAGACTTGTTATGTTGAAAACTTGTTTAATTGTTTAATAACTTGTTTAATTAGATTGATGTTGAAAACTTTTTATGTTGCTTGTTTAATTACTTGTTATGTTGCTTTAATTACTTTTTATGTTGCTTGTTTAATTATATCGATGTTCAAAACTTGTTATGTGCCTTGTAATGCATTTTGGAAAAAGAAAAGTAAACAAAAAAATCTTGTTTCAAACTTAAAGAATGACCAAAAAAATTTCATACTTGTTTAATTGCCTTATAATACATTTAGGAAATGAAAATTAAACAAGAAACAAGCTAACACAATAAAAATCTTGTTTCAAACTTGTTTAATTGCCTTGTAATTTTGAGTGTTAATATAGGGGCGCATGTATTAATCGCGCCCCTAAGTGCTGAACACAAAAACAACTCTCTGGATGTTCTCTGGATTGTTTCAGCACTTAGGGGCGCGATTAATACATGCGCCCCTAAGTAAATACGAAAAAATGGTAGGGAGGGGGGTTCGAACCCATGCCCTCACGCAAACTCAGCGCCTCTATTCAAACCCCCCTACAAGTATTAATAGCTATAAACATTTCCACTTATAATAAAAAACACTTCAATCTATTATTATTTCTATTTTTAATATATTACTAACTATACCTTTATAATAATTAAGTTTAATATATTTAAAAACTCCTATTTATTACTTCAAACATTTATATTTCTAATAATATATTTATTAATGTAATAATATATATAATATATTAAATAATATATTTATTAATGTAATAATATATTTATTAATGTAATAATATATTTATTAATGTAATAATATTTTTAATATATTAAATAATATATTTATTAATGTAATAATATTTTTAATATATTTAATAATGTAATAATATTTATAATGTATTTAATAATTTAATAACTAAGTTTAATATATTTAATATTTTCAATATATAATAATGTAATAATTCATATGTAATATTATTTTAAATATATTATTACTTATACATAATAAATATATTATTACTTATTCAATATAAATATACCATTACTACTTAATTATTATTACATAATGCAATATGTTCTTATATTAAATATATCATTACTTATATTAAATATATTATTACTTAATTAAATATATGATAATTATATTTAATATATTATCACATCTATTAATAATAAATATAATAAGTGCATTTAAAATCACTATTTTAATAATAAATAGAAAAAAAATGTCCAGAATGTCAGGGGCGCATGTATTAGTCGCGCCCCTGACTTGTAGGGCCCACAGATCGTTAATGCACTACAAACTGCCTTGAATTCAGCAAAAAAAAAAATAATAACTTAGGGGCGCGACTATTAGTCGCGCCCTTGGCCCACTGTGCAATTATTAGGGTGCCTCCGGCCCTATCTGTTGAAATTCTTTGCTGCTAGGCCCTCTATGAAAATTTTCTTTATTATGCAATGCATGTTGTTTTTGTTATTGTGCATGTTATTTTTTATTATTATGCAAGTAAATAACATGCAAAATAATACAAATAACATGCATAATAACAAAAACATCATGCATAATAAATCATAAGTATAACAAAATAACATAATGAACTTAGCATATAAATTATAAGTATTTAACTGTTATGCATGTTATTAGATGCACAATTATAAAAACAACATGCATAATAAATAAAACAAATTTTCATAATAAATCATAAGTAGAACAAAAAACACAATGAACTTAGCATATAAATCATAAGTATTGACTGTTATACATGTTATAAGATGCATAATAACAAAAACAACATGCATAATAACGAAAACAATACACATCATAAGTAAAACAAATTTTCGTCAGAACTCAACTAAACACGTCTAGTAGGTATCGATGATGGTATCAAAATTGAGATCCGACAAAGCATTTTCCTTTATAAAAACACGGGAAACAAATATTTTGATTTGACTTGTGAACTAAATTATACTAGAGTCTAGAGCTATGAAAACTTCGCCTAAAAAATGATGAAAGAATGCTCGTTCAGGAATACATTATGAGCCTCTATAACAACCGTATTAAAAGGTCATACATTCTTTCTTGTATAAAGTACATAGAATATTATGCAACAAAGACCAACGCAACGTTGCAAGCTAAAATTAACATTACTTTTAAACACATAGGTATTAACTTGATCTAAATAGACATGAACGAAAACCAACAAATTCTTGGTTCAATAGCAAAATTTAACAGCTGACAAGTTCATTGTTCAACTGGGCTCAAAGCCGCAAATCATTCAACCACAATCACACAACATATAAGTTCAAAAGCTACTGCAAAAACAAAAACACTGGGTCTAAGTAGCTCTGGATCTCTTCTAGGCAGCACTCTTGCCCTTCTTCCTCTGGAGTTTCTTCATGTAAAACTCCAGCTCTTTACCTTCTAGTATGTACCTATTAAGAAACATTAATACAGAAGAATTTGAATTAGAAGGAAGAGCTAATAAAAAAATAGTTTTTTAAAATATAACATTTACTCAACAAGTGGTCAAAGGTACATCCATAAGTATACAACTATGAGGGGTGCACATATGGATAGGCAACAAATGAATTGAACAGGATTTTTTGACTAATTACCCCTCGATCCAATTCCGTAATATAAATTGAGCAAATCTTATGATACCTTACCTGATTCCTTTAACTTTCTACAGTTATCTCCACCAATATTCATTGGACTCCCCATTCATTATAATTGTGCCATGTAACAAACAGAATTACGTTTCAACTTGAGAACTAGCTCTTGATCAAGTGGTTAAGAGCAATGCACTCCATGTGGAAAGTCACAGGTTCAAATCTATTGCAGGTCCCTTTATGGACGATTCAAATCTGTATTAAATTCTTCAGTTTTTATCGCAGATTAGAAAGAGAATTGATTTATTTTGTGTTTGACATTTCTGAAAGATTTTGAGCTTTTTACAATGTAGAGGATGCAGCGACTCTTTCCTTTGATATGAATGGTAAGTAAATTATAGCAGCTAAAATACTGTATTGTAATAACCACAGAACCATTATTAAGGTCATTTTCTTATGAATTTAACTTTTAATGAAGTTTACTTCTTGCTAATATAAACGGTTAAATGTTTTACAATACAGCATTTCTAAGAAGCATAGCATCTATCCAACGTATCAAATAAAAAATGAGAAGGGATCAAATGCCTATGATTTTGGTGCCTCATCGTTGCCCATAAAACTTAAATTTTAATTAAATATTTTTTAAAATCTTAAATATTAAAACTAATTGATTCAATATTTCATATATATCATATTGTATGTGTAAAAAAAATATTGCATCATTTCAATATTATTTCAATAGTCGTCCAGAGCCAACAAAATCAACGGTCCAAATTAGGCGATTTAACCATCTCTTGATGGCTATTGAAATGAAGTTAAAACTTTACCATTTTTTATAAACATGTATTTAAGATGATTTAAAGAAAATCTAATGTTTTACATTTCAAAATCTAAGCTCGAAAAAAATAGACACGACGGACACCGATGGACATGGGCATTGGTCCCTCAATAAAAATATGCCATTTATGAGAAGATATTATTCATAGATAACATTCCAAGACAGTAATGTCAAAACTTAAGGGAAGAGAAGCTTACCCATCAGCACGGCCGCATTGACCGGGGCGGGAGGAGATGCATGCTAGCAGACGGCCACCACTGAACTGCTCCTCGATATGGGCATCAAGGGTGCGCTCCTTTTGTCTTTTCTCCAGCTTCCTCAGAACATGGTTGCTCTTTTTTGTTTCCTCTGTTGTGGCTGCAGCCCCTTCTGCCTCCTGCCGCATTGCACAAATTAAAAGGTGAGATGAACATCACAAATTGATCAGCAAATCAAGCCAGCAAGCAAAAGCATTAGTAAGAAAATGGCCCGCTCTTTTGGACGAAAAGCATATCTTATGAGCTGTCATAAGATGCGCAATGGAAAATTAACCATGATAAGATGAGGTATAATAAGATGTGCAGACCAACAGAATTCACAAGTCCTAATCTCCTATGATTGGATGATTTTACAATACAATAATTTCTAGTGCAGTGCAATAGCAATTAAATACCTCGCCTTCCTTCTTGCTAGCTGTGGCCTTCTTCTTCCTGCCAATATCCACACCATAGTGCTGGAGGTACCATTGCTTGAAGGGTGTAGCATCAACCTACATAAATAATCAGAAAGGTTGTATTAGCCATAATTTAGACAAGGTCAATGCCAGGTGAGTAACTAATTTTCAGTCTATTTGGTCATCTGTAGTAAAAAACTACAACAATTAGGAGGCAATTATACCTTTTGTTCAAAAAATTCAGTTTTCTACAGAAGATGACTAGTCAATCACTCCAAAAAAATCCTATGAACAAAAAGGTTGCATAAAGGCTCCAGTAAATTACGCAAGTATATTCTAACACAACTTCATATCTACACAACTTTTATCTGGGATAAAGTCAACCTAACAAATGCATTTTGGAGTTTTGCAAAGACAAGCATTGCAATAAAGAAACTAATATAACTCAAATATAAATAATAATCAAAATCAAAACCTGCACAATGGCACTCTTGACAAGGGTCTGAGTTCTGACAAGCTCATTGTTAGAGGCATTGTAGACCACATCAAGAATACGGGCCTTGCGGGTCACAGCCTCACTACCCCACGAGTAGTTGCCAGTGTCCAGACGCAGAGCCCTCCACTTAACATTGCCTCCCCTGACACGCACACGCCTCACTGTCTTGTTGCTTGACAGCTTGGTATTTGCTGGCTGGCGTCCCAACTCATACCTGATATAATGTGGAAAAACATTGAGTTTGTGCATAATAGCAATAATTTATTCCATTTCCTAAAGTTTTTGCAAATACAAAAAAGACGAATATTCAAGAAGAACTGCATATAAAACCATCATTAGCAAAAAATTTGGTTCAAATTACAACTTCTAAAGATCGCAACACCCAGTAAAACAAGCAACTTCTGTATTCAAATTTATAGCATAGAGCCATAGAGCCTTATAACTTTCTTGCATAGGTACAACCCTCTCAGCAGGTGGGCTCTTTATCCCCCATAGTGCTTCTAAAAACTGAAACTACCCCTCCTGCATTTTTATCACTCATAAACTTTGCTCAAATCTCCCACATTTGTAATGATATAAACCAAAAGATTTAATAAATATCTTCTTCCATGAAACAGGGTGTCGCCGAAAGCACACGTTTCGTAATCATACCAACATAGATGCGGATCACACATTTTAAATACTTCAGGTAAATAGTTAATATTTTGTATTCATTGACGTCACAAAATAGACATTTAAGCTGACAAACGTTCGTCCACAATGGAAAATTAGAGTATTGTCTAACGAGACAATTTCATGAAACCTCTCAAATCTTAGATCTGTCCTATTAGATAATGGGACCTCAAACGACTATTTAATTCGGCCATTACACAGTTGATTTTCTAAATATCAATTATTTCAATACTGAATATGATACAAATAAAACATTAAACAAAAAGTGAATAAAGATCGAGATTCTTACTTTCTCTTCTTCCTCCATGCCTTCTTCTTTCCACCGGTGGCCCTCCTCTTGTGCATGGAATCACGCGAGATACCTGGCCATAATCAAACCAAGCTTTTATTAGTATTTCCTACTATAAAAACCTGCATAATAAATCTCTCCGCCATTGAATGTAAATCGTAAAATCAATCTAGCGTTTCCTCGTACCCATCTTGTCGGAGCAGGTGTGGCGACTAGCTCCTCTCTCTCTATCTCCCCGCTGTGAGCTCCGCCGCTGTGTTGGTTGATCTTTTGCGGGGCTTAAACTAGGGTTTTCGCAAAGGAACCTTTGTTGGTAGAGCAACTTTAAGCCCAAATATTTGGCCTGCTTGTGGTAGTGGATTGTTTTGACGGACAACTAAGAAACAATATCTTCTGCACTCATAAAAAAATAAAAAAAAATGGGTGTTTTCTGCACTCATTAATTTGGATCGTCCGATTAGATTTGAACGGATGTAATTTAATAATACAAATGTCTTTCTGAATCATATAATTAACGATCAAGCGTTCAAATCTAATCGGACGGTTCAAATTAATAGATGCAAAGAACACCCGTAAAAAATGGGTGCAGAAGATACGAATCCGACAAATTAGTTGTTCTTTCTTTTTCTATATTTGAGCCTTAGCCTTGTAAAAACATTTTCAAGATATTTGCACAATATAATAAGGTTAATTTTAACTATGTATCAAAATTAATTTAAATTATATTATTATTGATGATAATCAACCACTATAATTAATTATAATGATTCAATTTTTATTTTAATTTAAAAGATTCTCTCTAATAAATTTCTTTTATTAAAAGTCCTTTTTATATTAGAGACTATGTACTACATTTATTTCAAATAACAATTTCTCTTTCCTAATGTTTGCCGGAGCTTGAACTTGTGATCTGTGTTGGGAACCACGTTCAAACTACTCTTTAATTAATAAATAATAGTTGAGCAATAGCCATCCTGTCTAAGTTGACATTAACCAATTATATTATGTTCAAACAAAGAAGTTATGAATTCAAATTCTCATAAACACAAACTGAGATATAACACATTAAAAGATTTAGGAGTTAGATCTTGCTTCTAAGTATAAAGAGGGTCTTTTTCAAAAAAGAAAGGAAAAAATAGATAAATGTCATTGCGAAGTTCGAAATTTTCAAAAATGTCATTCTAGAATTGGAATTTAGGTAATGCCACTCCAAACACAATTTGTTTTGAATTTTTCTACTGTGGTTATTTAAGTCGGATTTTAAACAATAAATTATTCGCAATACCCAAAATGTACATGGAATCTTTTCTTTCTCAACATCTTTTCTGCTCTCCTGAGTTGGACATTGTGTTTCCCTCTCTTTTCTCCTCTCCTAAGTAATCCACATTTGGGAATTTCTAGTCTTTTGCTCTTATTCTCAATCTACTTTCTTAACAGATCATGCAATTATGGGCTCCGAATCTACCATTCGCCAAAGAGGTGAGAACGTTTTAATTGTTTAGATTGGACCGCTCGTTTAATTAGATGGTTGTGATGTGATTTAAGAGAGCTGATGCTTTGATATATATTAGAGTCATTTGATTAGTTTTGAACGATCCAAAATCGAGGCGAGCAAGGAACGAGCAGGAAAGAGACGAGCAGCAGTTTTAGTTAACTACGTGGGTTCCATTTGATATATATTAGGTTTGCTCATTTAAGCACAAAGATAAGATTTTTATATTGCTCTCATTTCATAAATGCCCAATCCTTCTCTTCGCAGTTCCTTGTCAATTATCATCCGGTCCCTGTAAAGTTTATTGCAAGTATTAAAGCACATTTCTTGCTCAATTCAAATGTCACTTTTTAAAAGGCCATCTAATTTCATGCCACAGATAATAAGAGTTCCCATTTTTTTATTTCATGCTTGTTTTTTTTTATTTTCCAGCATTTAATGCTCGTTTTAGAAAGAAAGGGTCTTCTCAGCAAAACTACTGGCAAAAATTCAAAAGCCTTTATTTATTCATTCATTCATTCAGGTTACCTTCATTTTTTTGACTTTTAACAAAATTGCCAAAACTCACAACAAATTAAGCCTATGTATATTATAATATTACTCTCTGAATCCATATTTGTTCTCAATTTGAAAACTTATTTACATATTACAATTACTATTTGAATTGAGAAAATTTTGAATTAGGATTTGGTTGGGGTGCGCCAGGCTCGTGCAATAATAGTGCAGCGCATGAGCGACGCATAAGAGCCCCGGCAGCAAGCTACCGTGATGGACCCTTCCCCACACAAAGTAAATTTAATATCGTTGTGAGCACATGGCCCACATATCAGATATTAAACTGATAAGAACAGATACTACACTTGATCTTAGCCAAAAGGCCGAGAAAGGTATGAGTTGTACTGAAGCCTTGCCTCCTTTTTTATACCAGCTCTGGAGAGACTATAGCGAAAATATAGCTCATGTGGGACTAACGAAGCGCTTTGATCATTTCAATAGCTGAATAGCGACACAAACCGGTTGTACTCGCTATGTTTGATGTTTACCGCATTGGGTTTTTCCTGGGCTGAAAAGTCTCCAAATAGACTCTTTTATCGTAGCTAAATTTTAGCTGTTATCCTTTTTGCAATGAGCGGGCCTCAGGCTCACGCTCACGCTCTTACTTTTTGGGTTAATTGTCGTTATGTTCTTTAAAACTTGTAAAATTATTATTATTATTATCCATATCATATTCCATAAAAGTTTTGTGGATGGCTTTTCAACGAAAAGTTCAGAAACCTAAATTTAATTAAACATCACCATCACAAGAAAATATTTTTTTTCCTAGTACTAGAAAAGCCAGGAGAAACTAAGAGCTCCATCACAATATCAACATCCTTACCAAGTTACAACCTACATCGGAGCTCGGAGCTGAATTCTCAATGGATATCAGCAAGAATTTTAGCAGTTCAATATCTTGAATCTTGTGCTTTTGAGGTTTGTGTTAGGTGTGAAGGTAACTATATTCCTTTCTCCTGAAATTATCCAGCATGTGGCTCCAATAACTGTTAATTGGGTTCTATTCTCTTCTTTGCTGTGTTGTTAACAACAACTCAATTTTGTTGTGAACTGTCTTTACCCTGTTAAAGAGCTTTGTAGTAAGAAACGAATTGACAGAGAGTTGGAAGAAAGAAAGTGTTTATTAATTTCTCATCTTGATCTTTACATCTGATTTGATCAGTATTTATAGAGTATACAGTGAGTCTAACTAACTACAATTTGTCTCTAACAATAATCTGTTTTGTAGCATATCGATTGTATTTCTGTGTAATTTTAGACTGGTAAACAAAGAATATTGCAGTAGAGTACACTTTTTGCAAGGTAGTATTGAGCGCTTCAGAAAGCACGTCTCGTTTGTGCAGATAACAAGATTTCTTTTTTTGAATTGGCAGATAACAAGATTTCATAATTAATGTTCATTTCACATCGATTTACAGCATTTAATGCTCGTCTCGAGGAGAGAAGTCAAGCATTTTGATAGCTTGCACATTCAAATGCCTTTAGTTTCTTACGCATCTATTATTATACCTTCATTTCTAAATTTTTAATGTAAAAGGTTACAAAACTTGAACGACAAAATAAAACCATCAGAAGTGATCTATATTACTTTCTCTGCACGCACATTAAGAGATAAGACTTTTTCACTTAAGCATAGATTTAAGTTGCTCAATAAATTTTTAATATTGAAATTATGTAGGAAATCAAATTTCGTGATTTTTAAAGCTTCGGAGATATTTTTTAAATTTTTTTTATAAAAACAGCTATATTTAATATTAAAATAATGACCTCTTCAGAGCTGTTTTTAAAAAATATTTTAAAATGGCTAGAAAGAAATTTGATTTCCTACAAAATTTTAATATGAAAAATTTATTGAGCTACTTAAATCAATGTTTCGAGTTTAAAAAAATATAATTTGAATCGTTTGCACTTCAATCCGAAGTGCAAACGTTTTCACAATAGTCTGTATATATATATATATTATGTAAACTTTTGATGCCCGAAGGAAAAAAAATATATCATGAACTGGCTTTACTTCTGGTAGAGGAAAGATGACATAGATATCATCTGCCAATTAAAATTTAAACTTTTTTATATTCGTCCAAATTGCCAAAACACTTGCTACAAATCCCAGAAGTCAACTGCAAAAGTTCTCTTGATCAAAGAAGGGAAAACAAATCAAATTACTTCACAAAACATTTGATATATCAAGAAGAAACAGCAACGCATAGAACCTACAGTCGTCTATGTGCGTCTATCATATCGGTGGTGCCTTCTTTTCTCTTTTCTATCTCTGTATGCATCATGGCTAGCACTAAAATTTTTTTATCGTCCCCCATTCTTTATTAATCTGCCCATGAGTGGAAAAATGAGAATTTTGGATTGGAAACCCCTATTCTATGAGGGCTTATATAAGCATTGTTGAATAAATGATAGCTTAATTAACCTATATTTGTCCAATCTATTTTATGCGTCTTGGATTAGCACATTTGGCACATTAAGAACTCACATTAATTCTTTCTTAATTACGTAGAGACTTTGTTTATTTCACTGAGCTATAGTCCAATTATCAGGGTCTAGATGTGTATTAATTGCTTGAAAAAATACACTTCATTAGTTATGTTAATCGTTGAATATATTGTAACATATCTAAAATAGAATAAAAAGCCGTCTGTGTCCGTCCGATGGGTGTTACTCGGACACGGCGGAGAATAAATCCGAACCGTAAATACAAATCGACATCTAATCTTAATCTTACAATATCATCGACGAAATTATATGTGATAAATTATACAACTTATCCGTGTAGAGAACTAATTTTAGTAATATTCGTATCTGCATCTTACAAGTTGTGTTTTTCTCGCCACAACCTTATTTCTGTTTTCTCATTGTCTTTTTGTCCCCAACCTCTCCTTCCCTTCACATCTCTTCCCCAACCTCTCTTTCTCTTCACGTCTCTGTCTCAAGTGTAGAAAAATGCGAGCTCAGATTTGATCGAGGCAAAGGCTTCACCCTTCTCCCCACTCTGCATCATGTCTCAACCTCCTGCTACATTTATTTCTTTGTTATGCTAGGATTTTGCAATCAATGGGACACATGACCCCTCATTCTAAACCCTATACTTATTTCTTCTTCCGTGTGTACCTCTCACACCCATTCGCTTTATCTAACAGTTAGTCTCGCCTCCTCCGAAGGAAGTTTGTGACTTTCCAATTAGTCTGTGTCTACTCCTCTTTCACTCCAGTAGAAGTAAATCGCCAGGATCTTTGCACAGTGCTTCATTAGGTAACCCCTCTCCTCAATTTGCCTTTTCTGCTTGATAAATTAGAAATAACTCAATTTGTAATGTATGAACTTGGACTTACAGTACCAAATCTGCTTCATTAGTGTGTAGTTTTTAACTTTGAATCTGTATCTTCCAGTTATGCTATCCATCTTGTCCAGTAAAACAATTAAATAACATGAGTTGACAATCTAGCATTTACTAATTTGATGATTGAAATGATGATAATATGTTATGGATTATATCAGTTGAAGGAAAATGAGAATACGTTAATAGATTGCTCATCGGTAGCATGCACGGACATGAAAAAAATGAGAAAAACAACGAGGTCCATTTTGGAATTTACTGCACACAATTTTTTTTATAGTATGGAGAAACCTTTTTTTACAGGTAAATCTTGAAAATAGAGAAATATAGTAGCGATTTTCTAATTTTTTTCTTTTTGACCAACATATATAGCAAAAATAGACATGGAGAATGGAGAAATAAAGGTCCTTATGTCATCAGCCTGAGGCTCCGAGTAACCGACCCATGGAAAGCTTATTTGAGTAAGAGTTTAAGAAGTTTTTTATTTTCTCTTTTTGCTGTTTTCAATTTTTTGAGATGGAAATTTCGATTAAATTATCTGAAGATGAGGTGAATTAGCAGGCTAATTATGAATCTTTGACAAATTTCAATTTTCATGATACTAAAGTAACTTTTTAACATGAGTTCAGATATGTTGGAGCAGCTACAAGGCTAGAATTTGACAGCCAGCTAGGCTCGTACCAGTAGACCGATATAGGCCATGGTTTTGAAAATCGGCCGATTCCGAGCCGAGTCGGCCGATTCAACTCGAAATCGGCCATGTCCGGGCCGAGTTCCACCCGAGTCTCGCGCTTGTGCGAGTTAATGATGAAAAATTGGCTAAACAATGTCAACTCAGCTAAACAGTGCCGATTCCTCTCGATTCTTGCCGAGTTTCACCCGAGTTCTGACGAGTCGGCCGATTCTTTCTGAGTTTACCAGGGGAAGAGTCATGGTCGATTGAGAAGAAGAGAAGAGAAGAGAAGAGAGGGAGGTACGAGAATCCTTTGTATATTTGTTTATGTTTTTTTTGTTGGCAGCTAAAGAGAGAGATCGAATAGGAGAGAAAGAAAGAGATGATAAGATGTGAGAGGAGAGCCAACAAGGAGAGAGAGATTAGTCAAAAGTATCTGAGAGCCAATAAGAAGCCTTACATCTTATGATTTTCTCTTTTTTTCTTTTGAGTAATTGTAATTTGCGACAGTACAAGATGTCATTCCGCACAAACTTTTCCATTTTGTTTTTGTTTTTGTTATCTACGCAGAGTCACAGACTTTGTTAGTATTCATTTCACTTTTCACTTTAGTGAGGATTCATTGAAGTCGACCAATAGGAGCATTGCATTTTACATCACATGATATTTTTAAATCAATAAGCAATATATTTTCAAAACACTCTCTATACCAAACCACTTTATTGTACGAATAGACAATGTAGGCAATGTGCATCACAACCATATGTGCATATGCATTACAGATATGTTGAACTTATATAGAGATATATATTTGTTTTCTCAATGAATGTGACAATGTAGGTACCTATATTTGCTTTTTTTCACATGCATATATGCAGGTAATGTTGGCAATAGTGAGATTACAATTGCAAAAATTGATTTTGCTGATTGTTTTCACCAAAAGTTAGACCTAAACTTAGCTTACAATAAGACAATAGTTTTTTCGTGACTCTATAAAGTTAAATTTACTCTATAAAAATTGGCAAAGATCAAGAACGAATTGTCATTTCATTTGTTGGCACACTTAGCTCATTCTCTTTCGCTGTTAATTCAATTCAGGTGCTATTCAGGTACTCATATTTTTTCAGTATTAATTGTTCTCATCTACTGTAATTTAATCTCCATAATTTTATTCGACACCATAATCATAGACATTATAATTTATTTATAATATCTTGCTACTTAATTTAGATATGGCTAATAAAGGCAAATCGACATGTAGAGTTGAAGATATTGGTTGGGAACACTTTGAAGCAGTTGATGCTAATAAAAAAAATGTCAAATGTAAATGGTGTCATAGGATTATTTCAGGTGGAATTCATAGAGGAAAAGAACATTTGGGTGGGATAAAAAGTAATGTTGCGGTATGTGCTCAAGTTCCTGCAGAAATTCGAGCTCAATTTAATCAACATGTTCGAGGGAAAAAACTAGAAAAACACAAAGCAAGGGCATGAGAAGAATTAATAGCAGATGAGTTGACAAGAGTCACGGAAGAATTATCGGATGAGGATGTCTTGGATCCCGAACTTTATAGAGCTCTAAGAGAAAGTAAAGACTCTCAAAAGGTTGAACAACTTCAACGTAGAGGGGTAGAAGGCTATTCTAGAGCGGAGTTAGGGCGCTCTGCTTCTATGCATGCACCTGAAGGATTTGGTTGTAATAAGAGACATTTGAACGTAGGGATCGAACCGTCTGATAGGCAACCTGGAGTCGATAATTATTTATACCCAAAACAAACAAGTCGACAACCTAAAACTATAAATGTTGTGCTAAGGGGTATAAAAGATGCAAAAAATTATATTGGTCGAGTGTGGACAAAGTTCTTTGTCCATGATAGTATTCATGCACATGTTGCAGATAGTCCTTAC
Source organism: Eleocharis quinqueflora (assembly GCA_964058865.1). NCBI lineage: Eukaryota > Viridiplantae > Streptophyta > Magnoliopsida > Poales > Cyperaceae > Eleocharis > Eleocharis quinqueflora. The sequence continues at coordinate 141,738 of CAXKVX010001737.1, forward strand.
TTTAAAAAGGCCATTGAAGCAACACAAGAATGTGGAACTGGTATTCGTCCACCAACTTCATATGAGATTTATAATAAATATCTAACAATGGAGGTTACTGAAATTGAAAACCATATAAAAAACTTTTATAGCCACTGGGATGATTTTGGTTGTACCATAATGTGTGATGGATGGAGCACTAATAATGATGGATGGAGCCCTAATAATAAAAATTTACTAAAATAAATCTCATGGTTTTCAATTTCAGTAACCTCCATTGGTAGATATTTATTATAACTCTCATGTGAAGTTGGTGGACGAATACCAATTCCACATTCTTGTGTTGCTTCAATGGCCTTTTTAAAGTAAGGACTATCTGCAACATGTGCAGGGATACTATCATGGACAAAGAACTTTGTCCACGCTCGACCTATATAATTTTGTGCATCTTTTATACCCCTCAGCACAACATTTGAAATTTTGGGTTGTCGACTTGTTTGTTTTGGGTATAAATAATTATCAACTCTAGGTTGCCTATCAGACGGTCTGATCCCTACGTTCAAATGTCTCTTATTATGACCAAATCCTTCAGGCGCATGCATAGAAGCAGAGCGTCCTAACTCCGCTCTAGAATAGCCTTTGACCCCTCTAAGTTGAAGTTGTTCAACCCTTTGGGACTCTTTACTTTCTCTTAGAGCCCTATAAAGTTCGGGATCCGAGACATCCTCATCCGATAATTCTTCTGTGACTCTTGTCAACTCGTATGCTATTAATTCTTCTCGTGCCCTTGTTTTGTGTTTTTTCTAGTTTTTTCCCTCGAACATGTTGATTAAATTGAGCTCGAATTTCTGTCGAAACTTGAGCACATACCGCAACATTACCCTTTATCCCACCCAAATGTTCTTTTCCTCTATGAATTCCACCTGAAATAATCCTATGACACCATTTACATTTGACATTTTTTTTATTAGCATCAACTGCTTCAAAGTGTTCCCAACCAATATCTTCAACTATACATGTCAATTTGCCTCTATTAGCCATATCAAAATTAAGTAACAAGATATTGTAAATAAATTATAATGTCTATGATTATGGTGTCGAATACAATTATGGAGATTAAATGACAGTAGATTAGAACAATTAATACTGAAAAAATATGAGTACCTGAATAGCACCTGAATTGAATTAACAGCGAAAGAGAATGAGCTAAGTGTGCCAACAAATGAAATGACAATTGTTTCTTGATCTTTGCCGATTTTTATAGAGTAAATTTAACTTTATAGAGTCACGAAAAAACTATTGTCTCATTGTAAGCTAAGTTTAGGTCTAACTTTCAGTGAAAACAAACAGCAAAATCAATTTTTGCAACTGTAATCTCACTATTGCCTACATTACCTGCATATATGCATGTGAAAAAAGCAAATATAGGTACCTACATTGTCACATTCATTGGGAAAAACAAATATATATCTCTATATAAGTTCAACATATATATAATGCATATGCACATATGGTTGTAATGCACATTGCCTACATTGTCTATTCGTACAATAAAGTGGTTTGGTATAGAGAGTGTTTTGAAAATATATTGCTTATTGATTTAAAAATATCATGTGATGTAAAATGCAATGCTCCTATTGGTCGGTTTCAATGAATCCTCACTAAAGTCAAAAGTGAAATGAATACTACAAAGTCTGTGACGCTGCGTAGATAACAAAAACAAAACAAAAAAATGAAAAAGTTTGTGTGGAATGACATCTTGTACTGTCACAAATTACAATTACTCAAAAGAAAAAAAAAAGAGAAAAGCATAAGATGTAAGGCTTCCTATTGGCTCTCAGATACTTTTGACTAGTCTCTCTCTCCCTATTGGCTCTCCTCTCACATCTTATCATATCTTTCTTTCTCTCATATTCGATCTCTCACTTTAGCTGCCAACAAATAAAATATAAAGAAACATAAACAAATATACAAAGGATTCTCGTGCCTCCCTCTCTTCTCTTCTCTTCTTCTCAATCGACCATGACTCTTCCCCTGGTAAACTCAGAAAGAATCGGCCGACTCGTCAGAACTCGGGTGAAACTCGGCAAGAATCGGGAGGAATCGGCACTGTTTAGCCGATTTTTTATCATTAACTCGCACAAGCGCGAGACTCGAGTGGAACTCGGCCCGGACATGGCCGATTCCGAGTTGAATCGGCCGACTCGGCTCGAAATCGGTCGATTTTCAAAACCATGATTCTTATTTGCTTATTTGTGAAAATTTTGTTGTATGAATTTTAATTGATTGAAATTTTTACATGATTAAGCAGCTTAAAATTTCACGAGTTTCACAGTAAATACAAAAATAGTAAAAAACAAAAAAATGTAAAATGTAGAGGGACCATCTGTAAAACTCGGTTGACTCGGCTAGGAATCAGCTGACTCGGCTAGGAATCAGCCAGTAATCGATCGGAATCGGCTGACTCGACACTGTTCATCCGAGTCATCGGATAAAACTCGCACAGGCGTGGAAATCGGGTAAAACTCGGCTCGGACCCTGCCGATTCCGAGTTTCATAACCATACTTTTTTCTAAATTTAGGACCTAATTGAAATGTTGCTGAGAAGTACAACAATCAAATTGTAGTATTTGTTGATCTTTTGCTGTTCACAACTGAAAACATTTTAGGTAGTCCTTTAATCTATATAAATTAGCAAAAGCTCAAAAGTACTTTCCCCCTCATTCAGAACTGTGCTCCAAAATTTCAAATCCGATAAACAGGATAATGCATTCATCAGAAACAGAAGTATCATAATTAGTGTATTCATTTTTAGCTCCTAAGACCAGAAAAAAGGAGTTAATGACCATACCTTGTTATTGAAAAACATCAATACATTCCCGCTTCTTTGTATAGGAATTCATATCCGCTGTCATTATTATGATGGCAGGAATTTGTCATTGTTTCACTGACAAATGAACCCCACAAATAGTGAGACCCCCTGAATCAAATCACAACCTTCTAAATTTAAAACAGCGAATCAAATTTAATGACAACAAAATATGATAGAAAAATAATGACAGCGAATACGAATCCCTTTGTATAGTATATCTGGACCCTAATATAAGTTATGCGAACAAACTTATTCAGGACCTATTTGAATTGTAAGTCTGACAATGAAGACAGCAATACTCACCTATAAGAAGATGGATAACAGATCCCAAGGAATGACCCACACCAAAGCGGGTCCGAATCTGCTATTATTTCAGGGGAAAAGGAGGATCATATTATTTATTTATGAACCGTCGGATTAAAAACGGATGGACGGATCGTCACAGGTGAAATTCAGGAGAATTTTGTGATATTAATCCGATTCATTCATTATAAATTAATGATTCAGAATAAAAAAAAAAGAAAAAAGTGGGAGATCTCAATCCCACCAAAGCTAGTTAGGTCCTTGATCTTGACAAACAAAACATAAATATGACCAACATACATATAAGAACTGAATGTGTGGATGGTTTTTTTCTGGAGGGGGGGTTGTGCAATAACTCAATGGCTGTTCCATGTAACGCATACACCTATTGAACTTGAACTGCACTTCGTCTGCAATAGAGAAATGGTCAAACCCACTGGGGAAGGGTGTTGCAATCACCAACGCACCCCTTTGAATGAACACCACCAATTCAATTGTAGATTAGGTTAGTTAACAAACTATAGTGGCAAACAAGATGACCAAACAACAATAACAACAAAGCCTTTAGTCCCAAGTAAATTGGGTAGGCTAGAACGGAAACCCAATCAAAATAATGAAAAATAAAACCAAGACATTTAAGTTGAATAAAATATCTTAAAACACTTGTTTGTCCGGTGTAATCATGTTAAGCTTTCCAAGTGTAATTTGATTTGCAAAGAGTCAGATCATTTTGGTGCTCCTTGAACTATATATATCTCATACAAATTGGCCCATTTAAATGGGAGATGCAAGCATAACAAAATAAAAATTATACTTATCCGCAATGACTGACGACACAACATAACGTATATTTATTTTCTAACTTATTAAGTGTTAAGAAGATTGAAACTTGGAAGCACTGTACACTTATCAGGCTTCGTATTGTCACATAGATTTACAATCTTACGATTAAGGTCTAGGCGTTCCTTCGAAAACTGTTGGAACGAGTAAAACAAAATTATCATTTTCCTGTAAACTTCCCTCTAGAGTCTGATATTATTGCAATTGCTGCAGGACTTCTCTTCATACTGAAATAACAATTAAGTTTTAACTCAGTTCAAACGCCACATCTTCTATGCCAAAATACCATAGGGAATGAAGACAAATCCAATATGCTTGTATTGCTTTGGACTGTACTACTGTTTCAATCTTAACTTGGTCCCTTCATCTTCAATATGTACCTCCACTGGTAGTACAATGCATATGTATTAGTTCATACTGCTCCGCATATGTTGCGAATACCCCCACCCCACTTCCGTTCACATACTAAACAGGACATCCTGTTTCATTTAGCATCCAAATAGTTTATATTTTTTATTCTATTCATGATGTTGCATTTATGATTTAAATCTCATGCTTTAATTTGGACCTCCTTTAAAGCAGAAAATAATTCATTCATCTCAGACATCCTTACAGCACAAGGTCTTTCCAAATTAATGGCCAACATCACTAGACCTTATTCACCTCAAGCCACGAACTTAAATCTGAGGCAATAGTCCTGATTAAGCAACTGTATCCTATTTTCGTTATAAATGAGATTGTTCGAGTCCATACTTTTTGTAGAATTACATGAACTCAAGCTGATAGGTGGCTGTTTGATAGTTGGTAAAATGCACAAATGATTTTTATTTTCATAAACCCAAATGAACTGAGAGCTTAATTCAGGATATGGCTCTCCTTGGTCTCTAAGCTCTCTTTGTTATGATGCCTACTTGCAGAAAGCACAAAGAATTTTCAGTTATTGAACTCAGAGGACTGTAACCTTGGATTTCCTAGTTTTCTGATTGTTGCTAGTTGTTCAGGTTTGTGTATCAGGATGTAGTACTTCATATAAGTAGAAAAGGAAAATATATATTTTTCATTTACAAATTCTGTAAGATGTAAAGACGAGGACGGATTGATGTGATACATAATAATGCAGTCTTTTATGATAATAATTGAGATTGTAGGTTTTTTGTAAGTTAAATCACATCCAAGACCTTGCCTCTGTGTACAGTTTTCAAACGAGATCTGTAGCAAACTATCTTTGAAGTAATTCTTTAATTACATTTGATTTTTTTTATGAAAGTTTAATTACATTTGATTAATTTACAATATTTTTCTATGCATATGTTCAGGTTGCAAGAATTTTTTATTTATTGGCGCACTCTTTATTTTTGCGAGTATTTCAGTAAATTGACCGTAGAATCAGTAAGAACTGCATCCACTTTAAAAGAATGTGTTGGTCTCTCCTATTGTAAATATTTTTCTATGGCAATCTATATATTTGATATACGAATGAATGTGCATCTCGATTGTTTATTTGACCAAAATCATGCATGTTGATAATACAGTTAAATCCCAACAGGTCTTAATCGGAAAAAAAAAAAAAACAACTTAAAAGCAAATATGTTTGACCATCAATTATTATCTAGCGCCTAAAGATCTTATTTGTCTTTTATTGTCAGTTTGTCACCACTATTTTCCTTGGTGCCAATCAGACAATAATCAAGTGACAGTTCATTGACAGGGACCAGCTCAAACTAAATGCACCGATCATTACAAACAAATTCGTTCTCCTTCAATCGCATCTAATATCATGCCAGCACACAAGCACAGTTCATCACCAACCAAATTGAAATATCAATTCTATGCCTCAAAAATATAGTCAATTTCCAACAGATATTTCAATTTTTGGACATCCACGATTTCTAAAAACTGGAAAAAAAAAAGGTTTGAAATATTACTCCATTTTACTTGAAGCTTCTATGTTTATGTACCAAAGCAAAATTGTCTGATTTTATATCTATAGCAGTATTTACAACAAACCCATAACAAATGCTAACTCCTCTTTTACCTCTCTATTGCAAAGACACTTTACAGAATTTTTGCAGGGAAACCTTTGATTCCACTTAAAAATGAACGCTCCACTTTGCCAAAACTCCTTTTTCTTCATCAGATTATAACCGGTGGTTCCTAACAAGAATAAGGAGTCTTTGGCCTAGTTTTCTTAATCTTCTCCAGTATTCCAGATGCCTTTCTTTGCGTCCGGGAGGTGCCGTTTACTGCAAGCCATTCCATGGTACAGTTCAAATCCTCATCCTCTGCAACAACTCTAACCATCTTTCTATCATACATACAAACTGCATACAGAATCACAACTGCATTCTCTTTATTTCTCTTGCATGGGTTCTCTCTTGCAACTTTCAACAAACCGTGAACACCCGTCTCTTTTATATCCTCAACTGCTTCCTGGCTACCACACAGCAGTGCAAGTATAGCCAATGATTCATCAAGAAGTGTCTCATGTATAATATGCTCCAAAGCCACATCCATTATGCCACTCTGTATTGCTCTCGCCCTATTTTCACGAACCATGCAGAGGCTGAAGATAGCTGCAGCTGCATCCTTCTGGGCTTCCAATGTGCCTTCTTTGAGAAGGTCTACCAAAAACTGAATTGCACATAAGTCCCCAATTATCTTCTTATTTGAATCCAAGGCTGAGAGGCTGAACAAGGCTGCAGCCGAGTTTCTGCGGGTCTCCATGGTACCAGTCCTCAAGCCCGTTAGGAGAATTGGTACCACCTCACCGTGTTCTCCCAGTATCTTCTTATTACTATCATGAATGGAAAGGTTCAAAATGGTTGTCACAGTATCCTCCAGCACTTGTTGATTGTTCTTCAGCCCTGGTACCGATAATACTGAAAGGAATTGTGAAATGGCCCCTGGCTTTTCACCAATTACTGCACGAAAAGATTTGTTCCTCTTGGTGAGCAAGCGGAGGTCTTTGACGGCTTGCTTTTTTACAGAAATTGGAGAAGACTGAGAGGAAATGTTGTTTATCAGAGAGGTGAAGGTTGAGCGGTCATTCCCAGTCACTAGGTCCAGATCAGTGTTGGAAGGAGGGGCAAAAGAGATGCCATTTTTTATGCACCAATCAGAAATCATTCCTTGAAGGAGACAATTGGGGATTAGAGTTATGTCAGAAAGAACTAGCTCGGTTCGCGGGCAGGTGCGGTTGCCAGAGCTCAGCCATTCTTGAATAAACTGCCGGTCATAAGTCTACAAAAGAAAAAAAAATTGGTGGAGATTCAACAGAGGAAAAAAAGGATAATGCATCAGTGGAAGCTAGAGTACAGGTCTGCTATAATTATTGCAGAAAGCTGGTAAAAGAAAAAAAAAATAATGCAAGTAGTGGATTGGAGTAAACTGGGGACCTCATTAGTGGAATACAGTGCTGACCTGTCATCATTATTACAAAAATGTCATAACGGCAAAAACTATGAGAGCAGGGGCGGAAAATCATAAGAATCAGCATAAAAATTAAGCCATGACTGAGTGTTATGATTTTGTAGATATCATAAAAAAATCCTAGAAATGGTAGAGAAGCATAATCTGCATAGCTCGTATGTTAAGGAAACAAATGATAGATTCTGAAGAATCCGGTCAGATAGATGGCTCAGTGTCTTTTCCAGGGAAGAATTAGAAAATCATTTGCTCGGCACCTGTCCACGCTCTCCTTTTTCATCTGCATCTCCAGTGGCTCCTTTCTATTTGCTTTGATGCAATAGGTCTTTGTTTGTTTTTCCTGTGTTCCATTGCTTGCATTCTGTAATGCTTCGCCCTTGGTCATGCTATTATACCAGGCTACTCATCACTTGCCTATTTTATTAAAAGAAACGGCTATGGAGGGTAAAAAGAGGGACATGGGGTATCATAATTTTCAAGTAGTAAATTGCAAAGATTCAATTTCTGGATGGTGTTCTGCCGGTTCAAAGCTTCAATTCATGAAGTTAAATAAGACAATGGGAAAATTGCATTTTCTTGATAGATGTAAGCACAAATTTAGAAATCAAAATATTTTACTTCTATCCTAACAACTTGAACACATTCAACTATTCAAGTAACTGCAAGATAAGAACAAAAACAAATATCTAATAATGAGGTTGACAATCTTACACTTTACTAGAAGACATAGGGTGGACTTGACACATATCATTTGGATTTTCTGTTTTATTCTGTCATTTTTTCTATTTAATTGATTTCACTAATAATTGGACAGTTATTGTGATGTGATCTTACATTATAATACAATAACACCTTGTACCAACTTCTCAACTCTCATTTAATATAATCATCCTAGTTGGTCAAATAACTAAAAGATTACTAATTAAACCACACTACTCTTCTATGCTAATACCAAAAATTAGTGAGACTTAGATGTGGTTTTCAAATGACACCACTTAAGGTTGAAGTCTTGAAGATTCTAGCAGTTCTGCTAAAATAGTCAAGGAGACACTAAATGCAGAAGTAATTCTGGCAAAAAGAAGGTATAGAGAAAGTAAATTGCAAAAAATCAAAATAAATTGAATGATCATTGAAAATTTTCTGCAAACAATGCAACCTACAAGTTTAGATTCTTTTGCAGTATAATATCAAATATATAGAAGAACAAATATGGCATGAATTGCAAACATAAACACATTTCGCAAAAATCTTTTTCGAAATCTTTTTAATGTATTTTCTTCAAAGAATGATGCATATAATTCAAGGAAAAAGGAAGGCAAAATCAAATTGTAAACAACTATAAAGAGCGCACCAGACAAAATATGGTTGTTAGTTTTCTTACAAACCCTTTCTTAACAGTTTTCTTTACTGATCAGTCCCCACCAAACCCCACTCTTTAAAAGAACTACAAAATTAGAAAAAAAAAATAATGAGGAAAAGAAAGGGAGTTTACTAACATATCTTTTTATTTAAAATAGAAAAACGGGCTCTCATGCTTTGCGAATGGCATAATCAAGAAACTTATCTTGGAAGTTTTGACAATGCGGATGCAAATTACAAAGGCTACAAAAATAAAATAAAACCCTCTCCAGCTTTTCATCCAAAATCAATTAGAAAAAGAAAATCAAATCAGGAATTCTATGTAATTAACAGTTGTTGACAGTAAGAACATTAAATAAAGAACACGCAAGAAAATTCTTGAATTCTAGTGATCCCAAATATATCAAAATTGAACAATAATTTACAATAACTAAATAAAGGAGAAATTCATATACCTGGCCAGACGAAATAACAACAGGATCCCTCATTAATTCCGACGAGAGCGGACACAAGAAATGCTCAGGAATTTTTACAGAACCCCCCTCCTTCTCCAAAATACCTCCTCCTTCTTTCCCATTATGCACTGGCCCGAATTTCAAATACTTAATTTCCAGAACTAACCTCGCCACCTCGTCGTAGGTCTCCACCTCCTCGCATCCCTCACCTCCATCAGTGATCGTATCTACCAGCCGTCGCAGCTTCCCCTTCAAGCCATCAGCGCCTTTCTCCATCTCCTCAGTTAGAGAGTGCGATCGCAACAAGAGGCGAACTAGTTCGAATCTTCGAGAAATTGAGAAGAAGAGGTTTTCACTGGGGTTTTCGTCTCTCTTGGGTAATGTTTCTCTCTTTCGTGAGGGATCGGTTAAGCATTGTGAAATGAAACGGAGCGAGAAGAAGAAAGGATGAGGGAAAGAGAAGCCAGTTTAAAAGAAAGTATTAAATTTTAGATTAACATGCATTACGTGTATAGTTTTGCTACATTAAGTGTATGGTGTCTGGTCAAGTACAATATCTCTCGTATTATGATTATTATATGAACTTCAAATTTTGTAAATAGATCATTAAAAAATTTATTAATTTTTTATATCAAATTATTTCGATTTATCATGTTTATAATTTTTATATCAATTTTTTAATAAAAAATATTTTTAAATTTTTTAAGTGTATATTTAAATTTTTAAAGCGTCAAATCTGACACGTGGTCAAGCATGATGGCCTTGCTCGTTTACTAGTAATGATTATTGTTTTGCCTGTGGGTTATATACTAATATGAAATGGATTTGGATAACCGGAGATATAGATTTGATAAAATCTCAACGGGTGCGATTCGGTTCGGGAAATCTGAAGCCGTTACTTGATTGGGTCCGACTCGAGATTCAATTTGTGCGGACTCGTCAAAATTAAACCGGGGGTTAAAGACGGGTTGCGGCCAAAAAAATTTGGAATAAATCGACTCAAAATCGGCCCGAGATTGGACCGGCACGGACCGACCAATCCGTTCCAAACCGATCCAAAACTCATTCCAAACCGGCCGAAACCTGTTCAAATCAGTGCAAAATCCGTCCCAACCCGAAATTTCGGAAATAACCCATTAAAATCAAAAAAATCCCATACAATCTGAACCAGCCCGCCCGAAACCTGCCGGTCCGCCGACCCATGGACCTAGGACGGATTGTGATCGGCCTACAAAATTTGAACCCGTGAAAACTCGGTCCGGCCAACCCGTTGGACCAGACGAAATTGAACCGATCCGACCTGTTGTCAAATCACTAATCGGAGGTATGACTTACGTTGTTCCGCGGCCCGCGGGTATAGATTAGGAGTTCAGCCGTTCAGGTGATAATTGTAATGTGAGATGATTATTTATTTATTTATAGGATAATGTTGTCCAATTTTAGCAAATATTTATGTTCTGTTTGGAATTTTTTTATTGAGTGTCTTTTTTAAACATTTAATTGATGATATTACATTCTAATTATTGATGGTCAGCTTGTTGCCCAACGATACTAATTTTATATTTTAATTTTTAAATATCTCTATAAAAAAAATTGCTGGATTTTTGTATAAATCTATAAATAATATATTATTTATTGTTATTATTTGGCTATTTGAATGTAAGAAGTCATTTTCCATCATAAAAAAAACTAAATATAAACCAGATACTATGAACAAGATTAAAACGACGCACATATAGCATAGGTTTTCCTATTCATCAAATGATTTGAAATTTCAATGATGCTTAAATTTCTTGAAATTATATTGTCAGGCTAGCAATATACATATATAAATTTACTATCTTATTGACTTATCTTGAATTGATTTGAATATTAAAATTATGATCGAGGATCTTCTTCATTAGATATGTAAGATCTATAACTATACTCATCCGATAAAGAACTGGCATTCTTTCTCTTTAAATAAAATTTCCACTTTTCACTTTTTTTTATTTTGTATAATATTTTTTCTTTCATCAAAAGGATTTTACCACATTCTCTATAGCAAACTGTACTTTGTGAAGTACTATAGTCTCCCTTTTAAATTTATACATTCAAACAGTTAGAAATTTTGTAAAAGCGCGGTGTATTAACAGATACAAAAATGTTTTGACCTCATACTGTCATATATTGGTGAATTTTTAATACGTGCAAATAATTAGATGTTCATGCAACCATTTTTTGCCATGTGCTTCCAAAAAATCACAGCATTTATTAACCTCTAAAAGTAAGGAATACATTGTATCCAAAAAGTACATAAAATTAGAATACAATTTATCCAGAAAGTATAGAAAGTTATCTCAATTCTGAAATTACTAGTATTATTCTTTTAGAATAGGGATATGGAAAAATATGGAATTGTACCTAGCTGAATTCTGTGAGCTTATGCTATTTCAGTAAAAAAAAGGATTTTTTTTTTTTTGCTAAATAAACATGGCTTTTGCTAGCAGGATTAAAAACTAAAAACAACTAAACAAGGAAGTTTGCTACTTAGACAAAGTGGCTTTATAACGGTAATCCGACATGTAATGTGAAAAGAAAAAAAAGAAGCATTCGAATATTCATGATTTCCAATACCAGAAAAAAAACAGAATCAAAATTGGAGACGGTTTGTAGCCCCTAGGGGAGTCGTTTTGGTGACGCTTTTAAATTGAGATCCCCTACTTTTTTCTTTTTTTAATCTAAACCGTTAATTTATAATGAATGGATCAGATCAATATCAAAAAGTCTCTCTGAATATCAACTATAGCGATCCGTTCGTCAGTTTTTAATCCGATGATCTATAAATGAACAATAGGACCCTCCTTTTCCCCTGAAATAATAGCAGATTCGGACCTGACGCTTTCTAGGTAGAGAGTTCAGCCGAGATTGTGGCATTTCTTGTGCTCAGTACTTGTAGCGTTTGAATATGTATTGCGGGTTGAATACATTGTTTCGAATTAATCTGTTACACAATTATGTACAGAGTTTGTGGCACGGATGATCAGTAACGGATAATTATTCAAAAGCGCCGCCTCCTGCCGTCACTGGCGTCACTACGTTGATTAACATGTTACCTGTATTTTACGGGTATTGTTTAGCTGTGTTTTGTGATTCTTTTTTATACACAGTTTGCACCGAAAATTTTATTAATAACAAAAATAAATTAAAAAACTATCAAATGACAAAATTCGATTCTAAATCACCAAATTGGTCTTTTCGGAATCATTGTTTCCTGAGTTAACTTCGGAATCACTGTTTCCGAATCAACTCCGAAAACAGAGTCTCCGGATGAAATGTGTTGCGCTGCTACGTCTTAGTTCTTACCAACATCAATTTTTTAATAATAAAATATTAATATTTAAATGAATGAGTTGGGTAGTATTTAGGTAAGTTTTTGTAACGAATTCGATTGCGCTCGTCGGGACTGTAACTTGCTTTTTTTATCGCCGCAAATCATCGAGCTGTAGATATCCGAGTCTACTTCCACGTCGTTGAGTCCGATTTGCGATCGGAGAAATGTACATTTAAAATTTAACTCCAGCTTGAACTTATATCTTAATTAGTATTTTCTATCGTGAGTTTACGTCGGATTCAATTTTGAATTGCTCATTTCTCCGATCGCAAAACAAACTCGATGTGATGAAAGTAGACCCGAATATCTACAGCTTGATGTCTTGCGACGATAAAAAAAGACTAGTTATGATTCCGACAAGCGCAGCTGAACTTGTTATAAAATAAATATTAAGTATAATTAACATTTTTTTACAAACTTCGATTACGCTCTTCGGGGTCATAATTAGTTTTTTTTATCGTCGCAAGCCATCGAATTATAGATATTCGAGTCTACTTCCAGCATGTTGAGTTCGATTTGCGATCGGAGAAATGCGCATCTAAAATTTGGCTCCACCTTCAACTTGTGGCTTAATTTGTAAATTTTTATCATATGTTTGTGTCAGAATCAATTTTGAATCGCTCGTTTCTCCAATCGCAAATCAGACTCGACACGGTGGAAGTAGACTCAAACATTTACAGCTTGATGACTTGCGAAGATAAAAAAAAACTAATTACAGTCTCGACAAGCACAGTCAAAGTCCTTCCTCCGATCCCAAATCGAACTCAATGTGATGTAAATTATTGACTCCTTTTTTTTAATAATAATTAACCGAGATAGAATGCCGGCTTCCTTTATTAACGAAAGCATTACAATGTTTTGTGAGTGTTTATATAGTACTAAAGTTTTGTACCATAACCCAACATAAGAAAATGACTGAATCGAACTTAGTATTCTAATTTGACTGATACTCCTATTACAATTTTGCCAGAAATTTTATTTAACTAATCAAAATTTAAATGTCTTCATGTGTTGTATCCATGACAGCTTGATAAAACATTTATTGAACTATATATACGTATAAAATATTTATTGAGCAACTTAAAAATCAATTTATTGATCTATATATATGTATAGAACGGTATGGATGTCCTATGCATATTATATTAGTCTTGCTCATATATATATATATATATATATAGAGAGAAAGACTAGGGTGCTCCATGGAGCACCAAACCTCTAATGCTCCACATCATATCTCCAATTTGAAAATTCCAACGACCGATCCGAACCGTTGAACATGATCTACATATTGAAATCTACTTGGAGATTGAATTTTACATTTTTTTTATTTTTTTTGCTATTTTTTAGAGAGGTAGGAAAATTGCAACTTTTGATGGTCCAGAAACCGTTTGATTAGCAACTTTTCTACCTCTTTAAAAAAATAGCAAAAAATTTCAAAAAAATGTAAAATTCAATCTCCAAGTAGATTTCAATATGTAGATCATGTTCAACGGTTCGGATCGATCGTTGGAATTTTCAAATTGGAGATAATGGATGTGGAGCACGAGCAATTTGGTGCTCCATGGAGCACCCTAGCATTTCTCTCTCTCTCTCTCTATATATATATATACATAATATAGAGATAGGCTTGGGTGCTACATAGAGCACCAAACCTCTAATGCTCCACGTCATATCTCCAATTTAAAAGTTCCAATGACCGATCCGAACCGTTGAACATGATTTACATATTGAAATCTACTTGAAAATTGAATTTTACATTTTTTTAAAAAAATTTTTGCTATTTTTTAAAGAGGTAGGAAAATTGCAACTTTTGTAAGTTCAGAAACCGTTTGATTAGCAACTTTTCTACCTCTTTAAAAAAATAGCAAAAAATTTCAAAAAAATGTAAAACTCAAATCTCCAAGTAGATTTCAATATGTAGATCATGTTCAATGGTTCGGATTGGTCGTTAAAATTTTCAAATTGGATATAACGGATGTTGAGCACGAGCAATTTGGTGATCCATGGAGCACCTAGCCCCTCTCTCTCTCTCTCTCTCTATATATATATATATATATATATATATATAGTTAGACTATTGTGAAAACGTTTGCATTTCGGCCGAAGTGCAAAAGTTATAAATTTTATTTTCTTTTTGAGTTCAAAATTAAAATTTGAGTTGCTCAATAAATTCTTCATCTCAAAATCTTATAGGAAATCAAAATTTATGATTTTTGAAGCTTTCTAGTTATTTTTTAAATATTTTTTAAAAACTTCACTGAAAAAGTCATGTTTATTTAATAATTAAGCTAAACTGTTTTTAAAAAATATTTTATAAATAGTTAGAAAATTCTAAAAATTATGAAATTTAATTTCCCACAAGATTTTATTTGAGAAGAAGAATTTATTGAAAAACTTAAATTTAAAATTTAATTTCAACAAGTAAAAAAAATATAACTTTTATATTTCGACCAAAGTGCAAATATTTCAATAATCTATCCCTATATATATATATAACCAAGTTTAATCAGAACCACACGACGTGCGGCATCTGCATAGCGTGGAATCCATAATGAAATGCTTCGATCTGAAATCTGAATTAATAGATCGACAATATGACGTCGTGAGGATTTTTGCACAGTAATGCCAATTTATTGGAGTTTTAGATTTATTGCGGCCACCTTGGTGTTACAGTTCGCGTGTTAAGCTAGAAAATGGGGTTTGAACCAGAAAATGAAAATCCATCAAACTTAGAGGGTTTAAATTTGGATTACTAGTTGATGTGAACGATCCATATTAAATGAGAATGATGTTGTTTTTAATAATTTTTATTGACTTGTAATGAGTTGGGTTATGGTACTTGATTAATACATCGAAGAGTCGGTGCTTGATCATCTATTTTCACAAACGAACGGTTCAATTTTTAATTTATAATGCTCAGTAATTTCTTTATATCAAACTGTTTTGAATTTTTGAATTTTTAAACACATATTTTATGCATAAACACATTGAAGTATAGCATTTAAAAAAACATTGAAGTGTTTACAAATTTTGCAACTTTTTTCATGTAGTTGTATTATTTTTATTAAAAAGAGGAAATTACAAGTGCAACGTGGATCCTTATTTCTCAACCATTTTAACTTTTCAAGATTCCATCTTACGTGCTCAATAAAAAAATAGAAGTATATTAAATGAAAAATCTAGAAAAATTAACTAACAACCTGACCAAGAATTAAAGAAGACGGATGGAGCTTCAAGTTTTTTCCTATTTTTTATTTATTTTTATTTACCGCTGCATGTTGAAAATCCAAATTCTGTGACTATGATACAATTTTCTTTATAAAAAATCTCTAAGAACATCACTGGTTTCTCATTATTTCTTTTATTAACATTTCAACAGGTGATAAGCTGAATTTATATGTATTTTTAAAAGGGTTTTGTTTACAAATTTACTTAATTTTGTTTGAAATTAAGTTTGATTAGGTTAGATAATCAATGAGATCGAGATACTGTTATCATTTGAATTATTTTGCAGATTTTTACAACTTATTCAGTTTGTCAATAATTTATCCAACCTATGAAATTTATTGTATATCTTTTTCTTATTCGTCTTGAAAAGAAAAAAAAATTGAATTTTAACAATCAATTTGGTCTCATTCGAGACGATTTCTAACAATTTAGTTCATTTTTAGTTCTCAAATTTTTTTATGTTTTCTAATTTATTCACTTTTATTTAATAAGATGAAAATAGCAACCCGTTAGTTTTGTCTAAAAAAACATTTGATGAATCTTATTGTTCGTTTAATTGAGTTGATTGGTATACACTCAAATTTTGTTTACAAAATTTATAATAAACAGAAACCAGGACCTATTTCACAAAAAGATGAAAGACCGAGATTAACCACATATTGATGATCTTTCAATATTTTTATTTGGAATAATTTTCTTTGTGCCACTCAAAATTGATAAAATCTTAGAAATATCGTCCAAAATTTTCATATTTTCCACTCAAAATCGCCGCTTCCTCTTTTTTTT
Organism: Eleocharis quinqueflora; assembly: GCA_964058865.1. Classification (NCBI taxonomy): domain Eukaryota; kingdom Viridiplantae; phylum Streptophyta; class Magnoliopsida; order Poales; family Cyperaceae; genus Eleocharis; species Eleocharis quinqueflora. Next base: position 158,362 of record CAXKVX010001737.1, read on the forward strand.
CCACTTTTCTTTTCAAAATGACAAAAATGCCTCTGACATGGCTACTTCGGGTCCAAGTTCACTCCAGCCATCACCGACATCGTTGTTGGTGTCGTTTCGAAAGATATCGTAATTGATCTTGGGATGAGTTTTGGGAAAAAGAAAAGCCAACTGGTATCGGTACAGAAGGAAAAAGAGGAAATGACAGGAGTATTTTTCCTTTTTGAAAAAAATGACAAAAAGAGAGTGGCTGCGATTTTGAATGATAAATGTGAAATAAATCGTCTCTAAATAACATTTTTTTAGATTTCTCCGGTTTGAATGACATTAATAAAAAAATTCTCCATTTGTTTTTTTCCAGTTAGCTACTTAGATTGCATAATAATCCTTAGACAAGCCCAAACAACCAAATTTCAAGATATATATACTTTTTTTTCTCTCTTGAGCTCTGCGAAAAGGAAAGGAACATTGCATTATTTCACACATTATGTAGCGTTGGCGGTTGGCCTAGCGCTAGCAGCACAGCGCACAGGAGATACTTTGTCATTTCACAGAAATCATTAAAGGACGATACAGTGCCTCGTTTTTTTGGCATTCAGTTTTTTCGCTGTCACTGACGCGCGAGATTCATGTTTTGATTTTAGAAGACTTTTCTTTTTGAGACATCTCATAAACAAAATTTGAGGCACCGTAGTTTTTTTCCATCATTAAATTGGGAATTTTGAATTACACCACAAATCAATCAATCGAATTACTGTATTTTATGACCGGTCAACTTGCTTCAATACTTGCGTAATTACCTAATTAACTAACATGCATAAAGGATGATTAATTGATACCTTTAACAAAATTAAATTTATATGGAACCATAAAAAAATGTTAATAACATTTAAACATGTTGTTTTATCGATCTAGAACATTTATTCAAAATCATTAAACTAAGAAACAATACCAAAAAATATTTATTGGACTAAAGTGAGTGTTTATTCACGATATAAATGAAGAATATAATATTATAAAGATTTGGACTATTTTACTTTGCAAAGTGAGATTCAAGTGGTACTTTGTATCCGTACTTCGAGTTTCTCAGTTAAATGATCGATTCAAATCGTTGAACATGATCTACGTATTACAATTTATTTGGAGATCTAATTTTACATTTCTAGAAAAAATAGATTTTTTTTAAAATGTGGAAAATCATTCATATTGATGGTCCGTAGAACAGCAAAAAAATTCTCTTAATAAAACAGTAAAGAATTTCTAAAAAAATATAAAATTAGATCTTCAAGTAGATGTTAATATAAAGATCATATTCAACGATTTGAATTGATAATTTCAATTTCAAAATTCGAGATACGGATGTAAAATATCATTTGAATCGTGCTTTGCAAAATAAAATATTGCAACTTATAATATAAATCATTTTGATTACCAGCTTGTAGAGCATCAAGTTCCAAAAAATGACAAAAATGATGTTTGACTTGTGCAAGTTCAATCAGCAAAATGAATAATAAACAATCTACATATATATTGATACAAATTGAATACTAACAAAAATGTTATGGAAAAATTTTGGTACACATAGATATGTGCTCCTTAGATACTTCACTCGATCTGTACCATTTGATTCTAATATATGACGCGAATTTCAATACAATCAAACAATAAGAATTGAGTGGAGTATCTATGAAGCATCTATTTAGATGTACTTAAATTTTTCCCAAAATGTTGAGCTAGATTGAACATATTCATATGTATACTTATCTGAACTCTAAAATAATTAACAATTATGAATAATTTTGTTTTAATAAATAGTGAAATAATCTGCATAATTACTGAATAATATGAATACTAACTCATTATGTCAATTGAACATATTTATATGTATAATTATTTATTCTAAAGCAATAAACAAAATAAATACCAAACAATTTAAGTATTTTTGAATCATTTAATATTTACAGTTAATCAAATAACATGCATAAAAACATGATTTATATCAGCAATAAAACTAGAGTCACACCAACAAAAAGAAAAGAATAAGTCGTAAACATATCGCTAAACTCACTGGCGAAGGGATGTATAACTAGGAGGAGTCAGCTGCATCTCTAGATTTTTTCTTTTCAAAATTGAATATTTATTTTTAATTTTTTACATTATATTTAATATGAAATATTTTTAAAAATAATCAACATTTTGAACTCTATGAAAAAAAATCATAATTACTCTTCTAACGAGAATTCTTAATACGTTCCTCGGCAAACTGACGCAAACCGTTCACGAATCGACCCTAAACTAGACGTGATTTTTTAGTATCGATGTGTGTCATGTCTGAGTAGTTTTTTCCTAAAAAAAATTTTAGTTGCTTATCATGCTCATTATAATTGAAGATAACAATGGTTCTTGTGGGGTTTTCCGTATATACGAAGATAATAAAAAGGAATATTTGTTGGATAATTTATTTCGAAGAGGTAGTGTTTCTTTCTAAAATTAATGATGCAAAATTTATTTCATATTATTTTTATGCACAAGATATTTTTTACGACTATTTACTCGAATCGTTTATTTACTTAATTATATATTTTCCTAGATACGACACAGAAAAAAATATTTGATAAAAATATTATCGAGAAAATTATTGTTTCCGTTGACACGTCGTTAATTGTCCTTTCATGATTGTTGAAGTGGCGTGGGACAACACCTGGCCAAAGCCAGCTTGTGTTCTGCTCATTTAGTGCAGTTGTTTGGAATTCAATCTGCAGTGGTGGATTCAGGATTTTCGTCGGGACGATTTTATTAGGGGTTCGGAATGATATTTATTTTTAAAATAATTATCTTATATGATTATTTGCACAAAAAAATTTCAAATATATAGTCATTTTTGTAAAAAAAAACTTCAAAATAAATGATTGTTTTTGAATTTTTTTCCTCAGGTTCAGTTGCACTTTCTGGGTGAACGTGACTACGCCCTTGCAAATCTGGTGATGTGCAATGTCGTGCAGTGCAACATTTCAAGCCGTTCGATTGTACTGAAATTTGTGCTTTAAAATATCTATGATTTCATTACTGACAGACGGTCGATTGTAACTAGACGTTCGATCCGAACAGTTGAATTCAGTATAGCGCGATACAACACAATAGCAGATCTGGAGTCGGTTGTTTGTTGTGCGTCAGCGTCAGCGTCAGCGTTACTGTGCCATAGATGCTCTTCCAGCATTCGTGGTTGGATTTTCAATAATGATGGTCGTCTCTAAATTATAAAAAATGAGAATTGATTTTATGTGAATTATTTTATTTGATTCAGTGAGCTCCTGTATTTTTTATTATTATTTTAGGCTCGATTAATCTTGATTTGATCTATTTTCTAGCTTTTTTCTCAGTTCAATTAACTCATTAACAGATTACAGATGGTTTAGTTCGACCTACATCTTTCGTCTATGAATATTAACTTCTCTTATACTCAATTAAATTTGGTGAAATGTATTGCATTAAGATTAAATAAAATATACATGTCAACAAAATTAGTTGAGTATATATGTTACGTTAGCAATTTTAAAGAAAAATTAACATTTTTAGTGAAAAAATATGTTGAAAGAAACTAAATAATTTAGGAGTTAAATTGAATTAAATCCAGTAATTCAGATGTTTAATTGCAAAAAAAAATTGGAGACAGTGAATCAAATCCAATAATTCAAGAGTGGATTGAACAAAAAATAAGGTAAAAAGTATAGCTAAATCAAATTGAACAGTTAAAAAAATAATAAAAACAAACTTTTCTATAAATATAAAATACTGGTCTTTATACATAACACGAAATCATTGATGCGCGACGTTATTGTTAGTTTACATGGATTAAAAAATAATAACCATCTCACACTATTTGACAAACTTTTTAGATAAAAGAGCATGCCAGAGTGCTTTATAAAATACCACTTTATAAAATACCAAGCAAGCGATACTTTGTCTTCTTATCTCAAATCTCAAAGTTCAAATGTTCGATTCAAAATATAGAACTTGATTGTCGCATTAAAATTTCATTAGAAATAGAATTTTACATTTTTTATTTTTTACTATTTGTTAAAGATGTGAAAAATCATTCATATCGAATGATTCAAAGATTTTTAGATTAACAAACTTTTCACCATCTTTAAAAAAATAGTAAATAAATTCTAAAAAAAATGTAAATTTTGGTTTTCATTGAGATTTTAATATTAAGATAAAGTTGTATGGTTTGAGCATGGTTTGGATTTTGAAATTGAGAATACGAAAGCGAAGTACACTTGTTTGGTGTATTGTGAAGTACCGTAGTCATGCTCATAAAAAAAATTCAAATTTCAAATTTCTCAATTACAAAATAGTTATAACGAGTTTTGAGATAAAACAAGAACGCCAATAGCACAAACGCAGAATCTGAAATATTAGCAACTTGTTATCATTACTCGTTATAACGCTTCACTGAAATTTTTACGGAAGATAGACGTTGACCTATAAAAAGAGGTGCAGACATTCGTTCCAACTTCCAAGGCATGCAAATTTTTCCTCAAGCTTTCAATCAATCTAAGAGACCAGAGATCATCTTCTTCAAACAATCTAACCTAAAATTTAGTCATTGTCGAAAGTTTTTTAGAGTTAATTTTAAACGATTGTCGATTCTTCTTAAACGATTGATCAATGTGTGATCTAGCTTAGTGGTTTAGTTTGATCAGTGAAAGATCCTTGTAATAGACCCTTACATAGACTCTTGTGAGGTATTGTAATGATTTTGGCTTGTTGTTAAGTCATTGTAAACACTTATTTGTTATAGTGTATTTGGTCGGAAGTGGTACCGTGAAGTAGGCACGACGAAGCTTTGGTTAAATCACATTATATCGCGTATCAATTTTTACGTACTCTCACTTACTTTCTTTCTTAGTCAAATTGCTTTAATCTTATTTTGTGCTAGATTCGTTTGGATTATTTAATACAAAAATCTTGATTAATTCTTAAATAATATTATTCACGCTTTCACATTAAACTATGTATTGACACTTTTTAGCCCCAAGTTCTTACATATTGGACAAAACACAGGTTGTTTGATGAAATATAAAATTGAAAGTTTACAAAATGAACAATTCTCGCATATCTTGTACAAAAATATGAAGTGAAGTCAGTTAAGTTTAATTATTATTTTTTCTTAATATTTTGAATATGAAGTCTCTATTGTCTTTTGTTACATGAATAAAATCCTAAAAGTTTAAAATTCATATTGTTTTGTTTATTATACAAAACTTGAAATACTATTATCGCATTATTAGTGTTATTATTATTATTGATATTATATTTCTATTAGTTATATTGTTATTATTATCTTGTTGATTTTTTATACTCCGATTCAATTTTGTATATCTAGCATACTCGAATTTGTTTGGGACTAAATACTTTATTGTTGTTATTAAAATATTTTCAAATTTATGAAGAAGTTTATTTTAAAGACCATGTATAAAAATAACAAGTGTCATGTGATTCTTTGTCAATGTAAATGTCAAAAAAAAGTTGGAACTAGCATTTGAATAACCTTCTAAAATTTCAACCAAAGAAGCTTCAGCACAATCATTCCTATATAAGAAAGAAAACTACTTAGAGAGGATAAAAGCCTTCTTAATATGCTTTATTAAAATGCATAGGGCATTAGGGGGTCGTACTTGGGTGTGACAAAACATAACCACTTTTTATATCCATACACTAATAAGAGAAGTGTCGGCAGAAACGTGGCTATTTAACACTAACACCTTTGATAACCATCCGTAAATTTGTCCCCATTAGAAACCGGTGCTAATTTGACATTTCCCTTTCTCTTCTTCTTGTACCTTTTTTTGTTGACAAATTAGGCAATTCTACCACAATGTAATGGGACGGAGAAGATATGAAGCATCTTGAGGAAAAACACAGTAGAGAATAAAAATCTTTGGAATTTTTGGTTTGATGATATAACTTTTAAATTATTAGTTCTGTTTTTTTGTTCTCCTTTTTAATTTTTTTATTGCGATCCCGTAGTATATTTATTTATTTTATTATTTTATCAAAAAGCAAGATTCAAACTTTGTTGACAGCAAGATTTGACAGAGGGGAACTGGAGTAAGTGATCCAGAAGAAAAATAAAAAACACAAAAGTGTCCCTTCTTTTATTTTCAACTAGAATTATACAGCTGTTATGGAAAGTTTGAAGTAAATAATTTTCAATTATCTATTAGATCTTTTTTTATGTATTTTTTTCTTCCTCTGTTAATTTTTACCATCGTCCATATAAAATTATTTAACAGAGGAAGAAAAAAATATCTATCTACAACCAAAAAATAAAAAACAAAAATATATGGGTACAAATTAAGGAGCTAACTAAAAATCTAATCACTATATGGATATGCAATACGGTTAGTTAATTTGTTTAGTTAATCAACTGATCATGTCTCAGTGCCACTTGGAGTTAGGGGTCTTACGAAGGGTCGGGTCGGGTCGGGCACGGGTCGACCCGCACGGGTTCAAGGGTCCGACGGGTCACGGATCCTCGGGTCTCAAGGGTCTCACGGGTCGGGTTTGCACGGGTCCAAAGTCCGAAAGGGCAACCCGACCCGTGATAGACCCCCACGGGTCTCACGGGCACGGGTCGGGTCAGGTCGGGGCAAGGGTCGGGTCGGGCACGGGTCACAGGTTTGTGGGGGGCGGGTCCGACCCGGCGGGGTTTTCAAAATTTTTTTTTTATTTTAAAATTTGTAAATGGTAAATGCCTCTAAAAAATCCGGAAAAATCCTAAAAAAATTAAAAAAAAATGAACGAAAATTCAGAAAAATTTTTGTAATATTTAAAAAAATATATTTTATAATTATATCATTTTTATTTATGATATTTCTTAAAATAAAAAATATTCATATAATGTTCAAAAAACTCTAAATTCTCAATAAATTCGAAAAAATGTTAAAAAAATAAAAAAATGCACAAAAATTCAGAAAAAAATTTGTAATATTTTGAAAAATATATTTTATAATTATATCATTTTTATTTATGATATTTATTAAAATAAAAAATATTCATATAATGTTCAAAAAAACTCTAAATTCTCAATAAATTCGAAAAAATGTAAAAAAAAAATGCACAAAAATTTAGAAAAAAATTTGTAATATTTTGAAAAATATATTTTATAATTATATCATTTTTATTTACTTAAAATAAAAAATATTCATATAATGTTCAAAAAAACCTCTAAATTCTCAATAAATTCGAAAAAATGTTAAAAAAAAATGCACAAAAATTCAGAAAAAATTTGTAATATTTTGAAAAATATATTTTATAATTATATCATTTTTAAAAGTTACCCTCCTCCTTTATTCCGGGCTTGGGACCGGCTATGTGAATAAGACAACATAGGCGGAGTTCTAACTTTTTTTTTGTTAGTATCATTGGAAAAAATTGTTGTAAAAAAGAAATATAATTACAATTACAATTAAAAACTTACTACATTGCACGCATGAATTCATTGTTCAGATACCACAATTCGTCGTCGTCAATGCACAATGGATCATCAGAATCGTCGCCGACGACAGGACTTCTTGGCATAGTACTACTTTCTTGAGTTTCGACTTCTAGAAAATTAGGATCATGTTGATTACGCTCTTCGGCATCAATCCAATCTTTCAAGCACACAAGTTGCTCGAACCGTGTTGTACCCAATTTGGTGCGTTTGTCGGTCAAAATTCTACCAACGGAACTGAAACATGACTCGGATGGTACAGTTGACACGGGCACTGCATAAACGCCGCGAGCCATCGCTGCCAAAACTGGATATGCGCCAGAATGTCGCTTCCACCAATCTAGAATGTCGATGTCATCGTCTTCAAAACTTCCCAAACAGTAACTCAACAGTTCGTTAGTGTTTAGCATTTGAGGTTCATCCTCCCTTAGCTCGCTAAGCAAGCCTAAAGAACTGGTCGTCCTATTTGTGATTAAAAAAAGTTATTGAGTGTTAAAAAATTACTAAATAAATTGAGTCTTCAAATATTACTAAATATATTGCATTCATACCTTTGTGGTTGAGTTGGCGCAGAAGCCATCCTTGAGACATGTCGAGCATTGTAAATGTCGAACATCCCGTCGAATAAAGTTATCACTTCGGCTTCCACCGTATGATATGGTAACTTCAGATTCTGGTTGTACTTTTGAATCAATCTTGTTGTGTACTTCTTTTTGAAAGCCGGATGCAGACAGTTCGCTATAATAGTGATAGGAGGTACTTCTTCCCAATACTTGAGAAACTTCTCTCTCATTGCCTCAACGATTGGAGTCAAATTATGGTCTAGCCCTTCTATATCTTCAAGCTGACGATAGATCTTAGAGAATTGGAAGAAAAAAAAATATAAGCGAATAAGAGATGGATAAAGAAAGAGTATGATTGTTTCAAACATAAATATAGATTACGTACCTTGGTGATGCAATATAGATGGTGAAGTAACTCGTGTGCAGATGGTGTATACGAGCATGAAAGTTTGACGGTTGCTTTGAAAAAAACTTGTAGAAAGTTTGTCAATTTCTCCAATTGGTTCCATTCTCCCTCGTTCATCATCAGTTGTATTCCCCTCGGTTGAGTTCCGCAACATTTCATTTATTGCTTTCTTGTATGGTAAACAATGATGGAACAATCTATACGTGGAGTTCCAACGGGTATCGACATCCCATGGAACTATCAAATTACTCAAGCCCAAGCGTGAACACAATGCATGAAAATTTTGTTTTCTAACATTATTTGAAAAAATGTGATGAAGACCATCTTTGAATTTAAAAATTAAATTTTTAATACCTTCAGTTTTAATACCTGCTTTAACGGTGAGATTTAAAATATGACATGCACATTTTTGATGAAATAATTTCCCATTCATTATGGGATTTAATGCACTGAAAAAATAATCAATAGATTTCATATTGTTGCTAGCATTGTCAAAAGAAATTGAAAAAATCTTGTTTTCTAAATCTCTTTTTAAATTAAATTCATGCAAAACATTAATTATGGCTTGGTAAATAACGTGTGCATTGTGCGAAAATCAAGATTACGGAAACATAAAACTCGTTTCTGTAAAATCCAATTATCATTAATATAATGTGCAGTAATACAAAAGTACCCTAAACCACCCTTACCTGCGGACCAACAGTCAGATGTGATGGATACATTATAGTTTGCATAACCAAAAATGGCTAACAATTCATTTTTCCGCTCTAAATATTGTTTCTTGACTTCGGCCACTATTTTGCGGTGGTGAAATGGCTTGTACATTACTTGACCAGCGCCTTTTATTATTAATCTAGCAAAACTAGAACAACAACCCATACTAATTGGTTTTTCTTTATGGGCAATATACCTAGCAACTTCACTTAACATGTGTTTTTCATCATACTTGGCCAAGGTCCTCGTACCGTCAGGGTTAATAGTACTTTGGACTAACCGTTGGTCAGGTTGTTCTTGTGGTTCGTCGCCATTTTCTTCATGTCTTTCAAGATGTTTTTTAAAAAATTTCATACCGCTAGACTTTTTGAAATAAAAAAAACCTTTACAATTTTTTACCTTGCACCTCAAAGTCAAAACAGTTCCGTCAGCATCATGAGTTGTTTCATAGAAACGCCACCGTGGTGCATCATACTTAGGCGCGGTCGTTTTTCTCTTTTTTTGCCTCGGATCCACTTCTACTTCTTGGATTTCTGGCGATGGATTTGATGATGGCTGCGACGATGGGGGAATACTTTCGTCGACAGATGATGGTGGAGGGACAATTTCAGCTTGAGTTTGAATCGTTGGTGGAGGGGCTTGAGTCGGTGGAACATTAACATCTTGTGCTAAATAAGGGTGTTGAGGATATAATGAGAGGTTTGCATGTCGTGGAGGTGGATAAAATTGTGGTTGTGGTTGATAAAATTGTGGATGTGTTTGGGGGTTTATGTTTGCATATTGTGTTGGGGGATGGGGATTATCCTCACCGAATAGCTCAACCTCATCCTTCGTATTGTTTCTTCAACCGAAATGCTAGGATTTGGTTCTTGAGATGCCATATCTAAAATTGAAAAAAAAAGAAATAATATTGTAAAATGTGAGTTAGAAATAATAAAAAAGCGTGAATTAAATGTGAATTAAAAATAGAAGAACAAAAATTGTATTGTCAAATTTTGTTCAAATAATATTGTCAAATTTTGTTCACATAATACTCAAAAATATGTCGAATTTTTTTTATAAATTAATAAATTAATTTACAATTGAAAATAAAAAAATGTAACTTAGAAGTTATTAAAGAATAAAAATGTGAATTATAAATTGTATGTGAATTAAAATGTGAGTTAGAAATAATAAAATTTGATAAGAATCAAAATTGTTACGTAAAAAAATATAAATTCGAGAATTAAATGTAAATTGTAACTTAAAATCTTAAACGTACCTTTGCACGGATGGTGGATGATGAGAGAATAAATATAAATTAACAATTTAAATATTTAGACCTAATTAATATATCTCAACGTATTATTGTAAACTTAGAAGTTATAACTTATATATTAAAATTATGAAAGTAAATTGAGAATTGAGTAGTGATTATTGAGAATTTGAAAGAGAGAATGAGAGATAGATGTGTGAAATAAGTGAGAGTGGAGGGTGTTATTTATAGAGAGGTATGGTGAATTTGAAATTTGAAATTTTTTGAATTTTCTGAGAATATTTCGATTTTTTTTAATTTAGAAGTGAAATAAAGCATTTCTATCATTTCAATCATTTCAATCACGGGTCCGGGGGTCGGGTTCAAGGGTCCAAGGGTCGGGTCAAGGGTCGGGCACGGGTCGGGTCAAGAGTCTGGCGGGTCGGGTCTAGCACGGGTCCAACGGTCAAGAGGGCGTCCCGTCCCACCCAAAACCCGTGGGTCCATTTTTCACGGGTCGGGCACGGGTCTACCACGGGCACGGGTCGGGTCACGGGCGGGTCCGCCCCCGGGGACCTTATCACACCTCTACTTGGAGTATATACACATTCAATGAATCTCTTAATTTGTACGGACATGACCAGGTGTAAACGAGCCGAGCTCGAGCGAGCTGGGGCGAATTCGAACTCGACTCGTTACTACAAGTGGTCATGAGCTGAAACTCTCAACTCGAGCTTGTTCGAGCTGGCTCGTTTGTAGCTTGTTTGCAAGAAAAATGACAAAATAGTTAAAAAAAACATAATAAAATTATAAAATCGTGAAAATTATTTATACTAAAGATCTATTTAGAGATGGTGGTAACCAATTCGATGGTCTAGATTAAATCATTAAGGTCTCGATACTTACACGAGCCGAGCATGTCACGGCTTCAGATCGGCTTGGCTCGGCTTGTTAACACTCGAGCTGTTAGCGAGTCGGACACGAGCCGAATACGAGCGAATCACGAGTCACGAGTCACGAAATTGATGGCCTACACTTTATTCTATTTGATGTATGGTTACGCTGTCACTTTTAATCAAACATCAATTTAGGTGCCAATACTCTTGTGTCCGTTAGGGAAAATTTTCATAGAGGGCCAAGCAGCAAAAAATTTCAACAGATAGGGCCAGAGGCATCCTAATAATTGCACAGAGGGCCAAGGGCGCGATTAATAGTCGCGCCCCTAAGGAATTTTCGATTTTTTCCTGAAATCAAGACATTCTGCATGTGCTTTTGCAGTTGTGGGCCCGGGCACTTAGGGGCGCGACTATTAATCACGCCCCTATGATTCTGAATTTTTTTTTTAAGTACTAATATATTATTTTTTATTATTTGTTAATATATCAATAAAAGTAGTATATTCATATAATATTTATTATTAAAGCAAATTAATGATAATTTCAATATACAATAAATTTTTAATATATGTATAGTTGTAATATAATACTATTAATTTGTCTTGTTATTTTTTTTGGTTAAGTTATAATTATTTATACCCTTTAATATAATAATTAGTTAGTACTAATATATTACTTTTGGGTATTTGTTAATATATGTATATTAATATATATATATATATATATATATATATATATATATATATATATATATATATATATATATATATATATATATATATACTACAATTATTATTAAGCAAATTAATAGTCACGCCCTATGTTTTGCTGATAATTTTTTTGGCTAAGTTATTATTCATACATTATTTATTATTAAGCAAATTAATATATGTATAGTTATAATATAATACTATTAAATATTACATATGTTATTTATACACAATATGTTACAAGAAATAATAAATTGATGATATATTGAAGATATAACAAAATTAAAGTATATTCTCAAACCACATTAAGATATAATAACATAAATTAAAGTTCATCAAATCCTCAAACACAAAATATTTTGCAATAATCTCCAAGATAAACATACATATCCAAGTCTCCTAAATAAACATACATATCCAAATGTTTGAGATACACGTACAAACTAATTAATAATGCATGAAACAAAATTACATAATCTTAAACTAAATAAAAGAACAAGCTTCATCTTCTCCTTGCTAATTACCTGCGATAACGAACTCTCAAGCATTACAAAATTGAAACCAATGTTGTTTTGTGAAATAAATAATACTAGTATTACCTTCGTCGTTTGGGGGTGCAGTGCAGGTGCGCCTGCTGTGTCCTGTGTTGTTTGCATTTCTCTTCATCCATTTCATTTCTAATCCTTATATGTTGACGTCTCCCCTTCTTAACAGCATATCTTATCGGGTTCGCACTAGCTTTGGTCGTGGAATTTCAGACAATGTGTCAGAATTGCCGAATGGCTCAAATTCTGGCGTCCATGTTGCCATCAACTCTTGAACGCGATAAACAGGAGATACGCACACATTGCTACTTATGCCCCCTTGAGCACAACATGCTACGAAATGAGAACAAGGGATACCTGCTAGTTGCGGTTTTTAACAAGTGCATGTACCACCGGGCACTTCTAACCGCACTGTATGTATTCTATTCCCTTTGATCTTGTTCCCAACGAATCTTTGACCTGTTTGAACCTCATATTTTCGCTCGTTCCGGTACGCTCGCACCGTATGTGTATTTCCCCTTAATCTTCGCTCCTCTAGTAACACTTGGATTTTGGGAGAGAAGAGGAAACCTTGTTCAATTGCTT
>CAXKVX010001738.1:0-80863 GCA_964058865.1 Eleocharis quinqueflora
ATTTCGGAGAATACGAATTCCCCCACTTTATCTAGCTAATTCTCAAGCATACCCAGAAGATTACAATTTATCCAAATCATATAAAAAAAATCCTTAAGATACTACTCAAGCCACATAAACCCCACTTGTATACTTATTTCTGAACACAAAACTCAAAACCTCCCAAAAACTATCACTTACTTCCCCATTTGTATGCGTAACATCACCCTCCATAATTCAAACAAATTAAGTAATATAATCCATTGGTAGTCCAATATATCATATTTAGAGGTGGCAAAATCGACCTGATCCGAAACACTGCTCAATCCAATCGAATTCGAACTTGATCAAACTCAACTTTTGAGGAAGTCAAACAAACCTGAATTTGACCCGATCCGTAATCTGATCTGACACTACACTTGTTGATTCGAAATCCGACCCACCTGAGACGACTCATAACCTGATCATAAGCGACATCTGAAGATTCGAAATCTAACCTGACCCGACCTACTTCCATTCGTAACTCGATCCGAAGCGACAACTGTGGATTCGAAACCCGACCCGAGTTAACCTGCAATTCGATCCAAAGCGACATTCGAAGACTCAAAACCCAATTCCACCTGAGACGACTCGCAACCTAATTCAAAACAACATTTGAAGACCAGGATCCCAACCCAACTCGACCTGAGATGACTCATAATACAATCCGAAATGACGTTTGTGAACCCATAACCTAACCTATCTCACATGAACCATAAACATTTATTAATGTTTTGATCATTTATTTGTTTTTAAATCGAACTTATGATCTGACAATATTTTTATGTCAAACTTAATAAATAGTAAAAAATACAAAAAATGTAAGATTTATTCTGCAAGCATATTTTATTATGAAAATCAGATGATTGATTTAGATCAACAATTTGGACTTTGAAAATGAAAAAAAAAATAATTCTTATATTAATGTCATCAAAATTATTGTCATCCATCCAGTCCCTCTTTTTCGATATACGTTCTTTTTTCATGGAGCTCGATTCTTTTTTTGCGAGATAAATATCCATATTAAGGTCTTGATCTTTCTTCCAGTTAAGAGTGCGGCAGCAAATGAACAACAATTATTGAAGAACATGATACATTCTGAATTGAAATGTAAGAAAAAAGTCTAGAATAAATGGACACTAAAGACTTCAAATGCCCAAAACAAAACAGTCTAATCCAGGAAATCTAACAAACCGAACACAAGGACCTCATCTATATCACTTGAAGTGAAAACAAAATATATGGATCATTCTTCATTAATACAATTTCTTGTCATATCTACTCCAATGCTCATTTTAATATAGGGTAAATGTGTTTGACACTAACCACTAGCGACAATTTCGTGGATTTTATCACTCACTTCAGGGTTGTCAGATCTGACAGCTAATTTCATGGCGACCTCCTTGGGCCCACTAATACCAAAAGAGAGCCTTACAAGTACCTTTGCATTTCCTATGAATACGCCTGAGAGGAGACAAGTATGAGATCTAGAATTGTTGGGGACAACCTCAGTTCCCTGCATACAAGTAGTGCAGTTGGTTATATATTAGTTCAGATAAAGATCTAGGAGTAACATCAAATCAAAGAACCCCTCTTATGAAAATGATGTGAAAGTTCCTGTTACAAACCCCTGGTACAGCTCTGTGTTACAAAGTCACTACATAATTTATGTTCTGTTTGGTTTACACATTATTGTAGTCTGTAGATTTCATAGTTACTTGTATTCAAATTAATTCATGACGATCCTAGTCAACTGTTGGTTGCAATCCAAGAGACTGCTTTTTGTCTGTAATCCTAGTCAACTGTTGGTTGCAATTCAAAAAAATGCAGTTTGAAAACTTCATGAATTTTTCAAAATCTCAACTGTTCCACTCAAACAGCATATATACTGGACCCAAACAGTTGAAATTGACTGAAAACTGAAAAAGACTACAGTTAGAATTTTTTGAAGTCCAGTATATCTAACCAACTGCAACTAGAATTAACTGAAAACTGGCTCGACACAAAATGTACACTTGTGTATTCTGTTTTTCTAACTAAATGAAACAAAACCGTTGTCCACTGGAACAGAAAAAATATGTGATGAGTATGCCTAACCAACTTGGTGCTGAACATTTGAACCAAATTTTAACCTGAAAACATGTCACACTCAATATGTATGCACACATAGTGAGAGAGAGAGAGAGAGAGAGAGAACCTCGCAAGGTTGCATGCCAAGGATCGCAATGACAGCATTGACAGCCTCAGCCAGGCTCTCCCTAGCACCGAGCCCATATTCATCAACACGTTCACTTTCTGGATCCATGCTTTCCCATGCATTTCTGAAGTTTGACACAGGAACCTTTAACATGTAATCTGCAGAAGTTACTTCAAGGTCCTCCAGCTGGTACTCATCCTCCACTCCGTCGTCCTCCACGTCACCACTGGCCGGATCCACCTGATTAGTCAATGTAACAACATTGTTACTTTGTTAAAGAAAGCAATCACACATTTAGTTGTTTGATCAGTAGAAAAGACGTTAGCATAAAAAATCAAAAGCAAGTTTTGACCTCCTTCAGGATGAATTTTAGAACATTGGAGAATTTGCCAACTGCAAGTACACCCTCAGGTTTCTCAAAGGCCACAAAGGTCTGTCCAGGGGAATTGTACGGCAAGCTTCTGAGAGGCTTGGTGTATACTTCTGTAAAATCCTCAGCTTCAGAGGCATCAATGAGTACAGCCACCTGAAAATTTTACCAGAAAACTAGTCATATTACGATGGCAACAGGAAACACAACATCAAAGAAATTATAACAGAAGAAGAAACAACAGAAGACAGTCATATCTAAATCTCACGTAACTTATGTTCCTTTTTTGTTTCTCTGTGTTTGCTTCTCTATGACCAATAGAATCAACACCTTATAGGTTCCCTAAAACTGACTAAAATGCCCACAATAACTCAAGCAATATTGGTGGCACAACCAGCATAGAGAGGTCAGTGGTCTTTTTTGTTTCTTTTGTGCTGTGTATGTACAGGTGGAGGAATGCTTACATTCTCAAGCAGCTGCTCCGGGATGGTGTTAGAGCAGTTGAACTGGAGGATTACATGCCCATCATATATGTGCTTAACAACACTGACAGCATACTCAGTCTCTGCCTCTGTCAACTCAACTGGAGCAGATGACTGCACAATATTATAGAAATAAACTACAAACAGTTACAAATAAGATTATGAGTTTATGACAGAAACTGGATGCTCTTGTGCATGAATCAAGCATAACAGAACAATAAAACTTCATGATGGGATATAAATGGAAAGAAGAAGCTTTTAAGTAAAACAATAATTCTGCCGAGCCCTGTCCAGTGTAGTGGTAAGGCACAAGGCCTCTATGGGGTTCAAGCCCCTGTGGGGGCAGTTTTAGGGGAATCCATTTCTGGTGGGATACTCCGTAAGGTGAAGTACTCATCCAATGGTCCATACAACTTTGAGATTCGTACACACGAATCTCGAGGTTGCGTGGACCATTAGATGAGTACTTCACCTTACGAGGTACCCTACCGGATGTGAATTTGTTTTAGGGAGGGGGGGTTCTAGTTTATTTTCTGGTTGTTTGTGGGTGGGTGCGTTGTAAACCTACGGACAATGAATAAAAAAAAGTAAAACAATAAATCAAGATCATCGGCACAGGGAAGTTCTCTTTAAAACAGGAAACAGAAATGAAACATTATTTTAGTTACTTCAATGATACCATTACTAATTCTCCCTAAGAATGATGGCTTCAGTTTAGGATAGAAGGGAAGTGAGATCCAAGCACTGTCTTGATTTGTAAAATGCATCAAGATTTTGTTACAATGAATAAAAAAAAGTAAAACAATAAATCAAGATCATCGGCACAGGGAAGTTCTCTTTAAAACAGGAAACAGAAATGAAACATTATTTTAGTTACTTCAATGATACCATTACTAATTCTCCCTAAGAATGATGGCTTCAGTTTAGGATAGAAGGGAAGTGAGATCCAAGCACTGTCTTGATTTGTAAAATGCATCAAGATTTTGTTATTTTCATTTGAAAGTTAAAATAGAAAAACTAGCTGATAGACCTTGAAGAGCTTGCCGAAGGCAGCAAACTCAGGTATGGATGAAAGCAACTTCTCATATGCATCAATAGCCGACACAACGGGTCCAGATGTGGGGCCTGCAGGTCCAGTTGGCTTCTTCCCTGGTGCCTTCTTCTCTGCGAGAGGCTGAGACCTCACCTCTCTAGACACTGATGAAATGTCAAATGGTGCTTCAGACGGCTCCTGTTGCGCCCATCAATATTAAGTTGAGATCAGAGTATAAGACTTGTTTGGAAACAACTTGAAATTCAGCATATAGATTGACCAATTGGAATTTTTTTATACCATGATTTGTTGAACAATAAGATGCAAACATATGTATTTTGTATTCTTTTTTCCAGCAAGATTCAAGTAAAGATATTAAATAAATTACTGTGATCTCCAGATTAATTGTATTGTTATGCCTTTCTTAACTTGGAAGTGATCAGCCGAACATTACACATAACTGGATACTAATATGGTCAGCTTGCAGTGGATTGGTAACATCAAGACCACATGAATTACTCACAAGCAAAATCATTTGATCAAGATCTGAATTTACTTCGGACACCAATAACAAAATTTAAGGTAAAGTTATGTACATAGTTCTTCAAGCTTGCTTCCAAATTAACAAGTGGGATGTCAAAGGAACCAAAGAGGAATTCAATGGTTTCTTTCTCAGTCTCACCAACTGCTGCCTCACCACCTAAAACCTTCAGATAGAGTGTCGCACGGTCACGGACCTAGGAAAAAAAGAAAAAGGATAAGATGTGCAAAGAAATATGATACATACAACACAGACAATCAAATAAGTCCAGTTAGTAATAACATTACCTCATCGTCACTGTCAAACAAGCAGCGGCGAAGAAGAACAAATATGCGGGGCTGCAAGAAAAATAGAGAACGCGTGTCAGTGACAAGTGAAATAGACAAAATATACAAAACTAGCAAGTAAATCCTTTGGAAATGAATACCTTCAGTGAATCAACCAAGGCACCAAATTTAGCCAAGGTACTAACAGCAGCAGCACGAACAGTAGCATTTTCAAGTATAACACGGTTGTAGATATAACGGATGTATTTGCTAGGATCAGATGTCCTAGGGCCTTCATTTCCCAAAAAGTGAAGAATCTGGCATTAAGACAAATGAAGATCATATCTAAATTTAATCAAGCGCGTATGAGGACATACAGCAGGGCAAAAAAGATAACAATGATAAAAATCAAACTAATCTAAAACATAAGCTTTTAAAAAATGTCTACCGCCAGTTAACGGCAGGTTTCTCATTTAACAATTTAATCAGTTTAAATGTGTTTTTAAGCATCATTAACAGTCATCTACCTTTAGAGGATTTTAGGCCAAGTGGTCAATAAAACAGTTAAAAAGTTCAACATCAAGTTTAATTATGTTTTCTAAAAGCTTGCTAAAAAACCAAATTAAAAGGACAAATGAACTGATTTTAAGCTACAATCAGTACCTGGGTTGAGAGGTAAGTGAACTCGCAATCTTCAATGAACTCACATAGGTGGAACAGGCCATTATCCTTGGCCTCAGGAATGTCTCTGATAAGAGTGACTATCGAATCAACAATTGCCTTCTTATACTCGAAACCACCCTCTTCCCTTAGTATGTTGCTCAAGAAGTTCATTCTGTAAGGACAAAAAAGTACGAAGGCTCAAGTGATTGATAAATAACCTTTGATATATAATAATTTCTTTCAAGTAAGCAGCATGAACAAAGTTGTCAAATATGGATGCAATTGACCTTAAAATTCAGGTTGAATAAAATGGATCGAAATCAATGGGTCCCAGACTGGACAATGCTTAGCACTCAAAAGGTATCCGGTCTTACCACAATGAATTTATAGTAAAAGAATAAACTAAAAAGAAGAAACACAAATCAATGACAATAAGCCATTTCAATGCTCAATGAACCATATCTGATGTAAGACCAACCAATTGGATAGGTTAAATGCAAGACCAAGGCCTTTTTACCACTTAGCAGGTTTGATCAGGTCAGGTTATTTAAGTGAAAGTTATAATTTCATGTATAGCCCCTGAAACCTAAAAAATGTCACACATCCCCAGCAAAAGTAAAAACCACGCGAAGTAAATGGAAGTGCCATGCCTGTCACAAAAAAAGCATCCAATACAACACTTATACAATTCCATTCCCTCTTCATTTAGATCCACAAATCATCCCTCTTAATTGATTCTCTTGAAAGACAAGTAGAAATGAGAGTAAGGTATGGTGCTTTTTGGTAACATTTCTCATGTTCCAGAGGACAAGTATGATTAATCTTGCTCATGTTTTAGGTGAGAACATGACACTTTATTTTATAATAAGAGAGGGAGAGAGCATCTATGTACAGGGAGCGATATTTGAGAGGGAACTTGATGCAGAGGGAGCGTATGGCATCAACAACTACAATTTTGAACTCATCTGCAATGTCAGTCATAAAATTGGTTATCTGCTTCATTAGCCGGTCCACACTGGACTCATTGCCCGTCTTCAGCAGAGTAGTTATGGCCAGTGTGGCAATGCTCCTATTGCTGTCAGATATCAGGCTCTCCATGTCAATGTTGCAGTTTGTCACTGCTAGAGGGTGTGTCATCGCTACCTTTTAACCGGACAGGAAACAAATATTAGGTTCAGTTTAATTGGTAATTAAATATATCCAGCCAAATAAGTTGGGCATCTATGTTTTTTTCTTTTCACCCTTTTAGCAGAACAAGAAAGATTAATTTTCGTTCCCAGTTCAACACTCTTATAATGTTGCTTCTCTAGTATCTAGTATCCTCTTTCTTTTCATAATGTACCTCACATTGAGTGTTGACATGTTCAGAAATAAATATGTGATAAAGAACTATACTAAAACACTCCGTAGCAAATTTGTGGCACAAATGCAATTGCGTCACATAAATGAACAAAAGCACATACATGCAGCTGATAAAGAGCAATAGATGAGGGTGCCAGAAGTACCTTGTTGAGGGTCCGAACGGCGGCAAAGCGAAGGACAGGCTTGGAGGAACTGAGGAAGAGCTGGAGGACAGTAATGGCAGGAGTGAGCTCACGGCTGGTGACCCCACTGAGCTCAGTAATTGCCCTGGCTGCCTCCAGTATCACCATCTCAGCCTTGTGCCTTAGGCATGACTCCAGGTAGTCAAAGTGTGGCCTCTCCCCAGCCTGGTTTGCACTCGACTCTCTAATTACCTGCCAGTAAAGTGATTAGTAATTTATCTCATAAGGCACGATAGACTGTACCAGTAGGCAAAATTTAACTATTTTGCATATTTCCATTTTCAGTTGGTGACTAGCTAGAGTTGTAAACTTACCCATCATGTTTCCTAGATATACAAATTCTAGATATCATACTTTCCTGAGACTGAGAGGTACATTACTCTGCCAGCTGTTGGGGTTCGAAATGAGACACCCAAACTAGAAAAAAATGCAAATCAAACGAACTATGGTATACATGACAAGTTCTATTTACAAACTAATTACCAACTTGTAAATACGAGGACCAATAAGATGCAGTAGATTTTCAAGATATGAAAGTTTACCTGGCTAGCATACCGAATGAGGAGGCATTGGGCCAGAGGTGAGCGCACTGATCCCTTTGTCAGACTGGTAACTAGCTTGGTAACTGCCAGACGGTCATGTTGCCTTATCTGGAAAAATGGAGGCAGAATTTAAGAATGTGAGAAAAAAATAGCAATGCTCTATACTTGTTATATGAGTTGAATTTTTAGATCAAGTCTTTGTCATGTTTCAAATAGAAGAGAAAAGTAGGATACCTGGTACAGAAGGGCGAGAGCATGAAATTGGACAAGAGAGGCTCTTGACTGAACAGCTTCTTGAACTTCATTACTCCATCTCTTCACAACTTCTGGATTTGTCTGTTAAAACCGGAATCATAAGCATTACAGTTATCCCATTATATTTAACTTGGTAACCTATTTCTTTTACTCTTCACATTATTACACTGAGATGAAAAGTAGCAAAAACAGGGTAATTCAAATATCTTTAGAAATATGGAGAAAAGAAAGGAATACGGAGGATGGTTATATGTTTTTAGGGTACATAATTATGTGGTGCTTTAGAAAAAAACGATAGCATTTCTTTCTTTTAAAAAAAAACAGAATAGTTTTACAAATTAACAATGTGCATTACTAAGACCAAAACAACATGAACTGAAGTTATAGAGATCTTACAACAACTTCAAAAGAAAAATTAGGATCAATTACCTGAAGGAGGTGGATGCCACTGACAAGTGCAGCACTGGCAACAACTGGGTTCTTATCAACAACGGCTTGTTTCAAGTACCTCTCTATCTGAGCAAGGATAGTACCATCTATGATACGAGAGAGCACCCTAATTGCATTTGCCCTGTACATATCTGTCTTGCTATTCATATCCTTCATCAATGAGCTAGTCACCATTATAACCTAGCTCACAAAATAATAATATATTGTCAGTCTATACGAATATGCAACTCTATAATGAGGACAAAGGCAATACTGACATGTAAACTCAGCAAACTGTCATTTCAATAACAATCACCTAATAATGACAAACTAGAGGTGAAAATTTGAGGTTACAAAATCTTCTACTCAAATGGTAACAGAAAATAGCTATCATGGTAAAACCTCAGAAGCTGAAGGGGAGAGCTCCTTAATCATGAGATACATCATCCTTCTAAGGCCAGGATCCTTCGACTGGAATAGCTTTGTTACGGAGAAAAAAACATCTGTCCCCTCAAACTACAAATACCAGTAAAATAAAAGGCAATTAAAGGCCGTAAGCAAAAAAAATGGGCGATCCATCAATAGATAAGCACATCAAGGCTCAAGCAACAAGTTGGAAATATCACCTGTGTGAAGGTGTCTCCTTGGTTAAGTAAATAGAGGAGCTTAGTGATGACCTGCAAGAATTAATAAAGATTATATGCAAGTACATGTAATACTAGCACACATATGTCCAGTCCAAAAAATATTTCAGGATGGGTGATTGTCATAGTAATCTGTCTCATTAGTAACTTCCATACTAAACCTATGATTCAAAAGAGAACCCTACATATGCCACTGCCAGGTACAAATAACACATTATCTGAAGCCAAATCCCATGCAACACATTTAAATTTTCAGTGCATCTAGTATGAGAAATTTCAACCAACATGATGAAAAGAAAGACAGATTATTATGTAATAAAATTCGAAACACTAAATCAAACAAAAGTAAACAGCAAACGGACTAGTAGTCTAGTGGTTAGCTATCTAGGATGACTTTCAAGAGGTTATGGGTTCAAGCCTCCGTGATGAGCACAAAGTTTCCATCCCGTTAAGAGGCATTTAGTAATAGATGCTGGGGGATTCGGGTACCCCTATATGTCCAAAAAAACGGAAGTAAACAAAATAACCTGAGAGCACCTCCTTGCATCAATTTGAGAGTCATTGAAGACCCTAGCTTCTTGGAGAACAGCACCTTTCTCAATCCCAAAAAATGGATGATAGTCCACTGGAAAAGTTCAGGAAAGAATTTTTTAAGTCAGAAATTGAATTGCTTCAGAGTGTGATGTTGTAGAGTAATTTAGAGTAGTGGCTTCTAAGTGTTTTAGCAGAATAAGAAAAATGTAGCAAAACTAACATATTTCTGGTTAGCTCTATCCCAATTATCCCAAATCCCAGCCACTTTGGACTAATATCTAGGTTCAACAGATCCACCAAAACTCCCTTAAAAGCCAGATCCAACTTCAAACAATGTTCCATTCGCTGTGATAGATAAGGGAGAGTGTTCACACAAAATGGTAATTCTGAGAAAGTAACGACCAAATGACTACCACTGGAAACAAAAACAGATCCAGTTACAGATGAAACAAAGAAGTAAAAAGAAAAGACGAGATCAAACACCCCAAACCAACTACAATAACAGGTTCCTTAATTGAAACCCGGAACGATCTCAATACCGCATCCGGCATCACCATCGACCAATTGAAATTGGAGATTCCAAATACATGCATCTCGGATCTAGAGTGAGTATCTGACTAATAATTTACAAAATACGAAAAACTGAACGAGAAAAAAGGTGTTATTAAGAGGGGCGCAAAAAAGAAGCGGATCTGGCCAGTTACGTGGTTCGAATGGAGCAGATTAGCATTACCTTCGTCATCCCTGTCATCGTCCTTCTTTAGCATCGGCTGCGACATGGCTAGATCTAATTTAGTTGCCTGGATCCGTTTAGACAAAGACAAAGAGAGGGATCGAGGAGACGAGAGCGAGAGAAGGAGAGGATTTTATTACGCGGGTTATGGAAGTTCTCTTCTAAATTGGAGTGTCTCTTTAATTATACATTTATACGGAACCGTATATAGAGTTCTCAAAATGCATATCTAAGACCAGCACGGAACGGCATGGCACAACAAGGACACGACACGGTTAAGATACGATACGGGACACGATATGATATTGTTCATGTATCGTATTTTAAGCGTGTTGTACTTACTGTAGAACACGACACGAAATATTTACGAGAAGAGGCACAACACGGCACATTTAGACACGATACAACACATTTAAACACGACACGACGGCACGAGTGGGCACATATAGGCACAGAAGTTCAATATTTTTTTGAAATTTTTCAACAGAAGTGCTAAATTCGTTCAACCTCTAACGTAGTGTCAACTGCCAAGGACAACACTAGCATAAAAAAACGTGATGAACTTTCAAATTTTTATGTTGTAAATTTTTTTTTTAGTTTTTTTATTATTTTCGGCACGATTAACTCGAATAAGGCATGCCATGCTAAAGCAACACAACACGAACAAACACGTCACGATTAGGCACGACACGATTAAGATACATCACGGTTAAGACACGACACTTTTAGGCACGACGTGCCTAACGTGCCGTGTCTTAAACGTTTCGTTCCAATCGCTTCTAATTTTTGACATGGCACGGAACGACACGGTAAATATAATAAATTACTAATCGTGTCGTGTCGTGTCGTTCCATGTCGTGCCAAGCCGTGTTTGAAACGAAACGACACGAATTTAGAACACTAACCGTATCCTCTGCATCCATTTTTTATGTGGGTGCTCTCTACACCTACTAATCTGAATCGTCCGATTAGATCTGGACGCTTGACCGTCAATTATATAATTTAGGAGGGCTTTTGTATTATAAAATCATATCCGTTCAAATCTAATCCAACGATCCAGATTAGGGGTGCAAAGGATATTATTTCACATTTATACGGTTCCACTCCAGAACCGTGTCCTCTACACCCATTTTTATGGGTGCTCTCTGCATCCGTTAATTTGAACCGTCCGATTAGATTTCGACGACTGACCGTTAATTATATGATTAAATGGGTGCAGAGGATATCGTTTCGTTCCACTCCTCTTGAGGCTTTTTTTAAGTGTGCTCCATGCGCTTAATTTGGAGGGAATGTGAGGGGAGGGAAGGTAAAAAAAATAATGTTTATTTGCTTCAGAAGCTGCAACAAAACTAGAAGTGCAAACGAGCCGAGCTCGAGCGAGCTGCGTCGAACTCGAACTAGACTCGTTTATTAATGAGCTGGCTCGACTCGTTACTACAAGTGGTCACGAGTTGAAACTCTCAACTCGAGCTCGGCTCGTTAAAATTTGAGCTCACTCAAGCTGACTCGTTTGGCTCATTTGTAGCTTGTTTGCTAGAAAAATGATAAAATAGTTTAAAAAACATAATAAAATCGTGAAAATTCTCTACAGTGGAGATTTATTTAGAAATGGTGATTACCAATTCGACGGTCCATATTAATTCGTTAAGGTCTCGATACTTACACGAGTCCAGCTGGTCACGGCTCGAGATCGGCTCGTTAAACAACTCAAGCTGTTAATGAACGAGTTGTTAGCGAGTCGAACACGAACGAGTCACGAATCACGAATATTTTGTGCACACCTAAACAGGACAAGAGAAAAAGTTCGAAGATTAAATCTTGTAATCGAAATTATTGATTTTGTTATTTTTTAAATCGGAGTATAACAATTTTTTACCTTCTCTTTCGTTTCTTTCATTTCCTTCCCTCCCTTTTGTGTTGGAGCAGACCCTTAAGACTGGTTAATTATATGTTTGCATTAGATTAGAGAGAACATGCTTGTTACATGGGAATGAAACTAGGTCTTTTCAGAGTGGTTTCTTTTCTCTCGTTTTTAAGGCAAAGCCCATTTTCTGATCACTTGCGGAGTTGTGGGGGTAAATAATTTTCTGATCATTTTCTGGATTCATTATACTTAGGGCTGTTAATGGATGGGTTCAGTCCATGTCCAGCTCAGCTCGTTAATAAGAAGTTGAAGTCCATAATTATTTATTAATATCCAATTCATGTCTAGTTCATTTTATAATCGAATAATGTTAACTATTTGTCCATAAGCTAACCATGCGGACCTGATTTTGGACACCACAGTGCACAATTCTCTTTAAATGGAAGTTATTTCATCACTGTATTAAAAAACTTAAGTTTCTTTGTGCGAATAACTTAGTTATCTTTCTGTAAAACAGAGAGTTAGAACTTGATTGATCTATTGGGGTGTTTGAACATTTTTTCATTTAATCCCACATTGAGCTCGCAATTGGTCCAAAATTAGTTCACAATTTGTTCATAATTTATCCACAATTAGTCCAGTTCGGTTTTAGCAATTGGACTTGAACTGAACTTCAATCAAGACCAAGAAATAGTCTGTTCCATAAATGTTCAATAATGTCCAGCCCATTTTGTCCATGAACCGCCCATTTCATTAGCAGCCCTAATTATACTAGTACATGTATATTTTTGTCCGACCTTTATACTAATTAAGTATAGGCTTGCGCTTCATGAAAACGTTAAATTTTAAATTTTTATATTACGATAATAAAATTTATATTAAATTTAAATTAAAGCATCAATAAAGAAGAAAAAATGTACATTATAATTTTCAATAAACATGATATTTATTGAAAAATATTAAAAAAATGATTTAATTATTTAACAATATTCAAATATGGAACTAAAATAGCTTTGTGTGTCGTAGGTATATATCACTTTTGTAGAAAATTGATTCACACTTCAGAAAGGTCAATGATTCTAGATTTCTTGACAGACTGACACCCGTGACTTAAAATAGCAATATCTCACGCTATACTTGTCCGACCAAAGAGTTATAATAATTTCTGGAAAGATCACTGAAAGATCTACAACTTTAGTATAGAACATCAAGTCATTTGAACAAGACAAAACTACGAAAATTGCCCCGCAAAGTCAGATAGTTCAGAAAACTAAACAAACTCGACTCAGATAAAAAAATCACATTAATCCACAAATTTTGTTGTCAAATTACAAAATTAACGATCATAAATTAATCGCAAAGTTTTAATGGTGAATTAAAATCGAAATGAGCATTATGGCTTTGATACCAATGTAAGAAAAATTGTGTAACAATAAATTCAATATAAACCGTTACCTTTAGCGAAAGCGATCGAGCACCGTTTCCTTTCGAGTATTTTCTGCACTGTGCATCTTGCCGCGCCATCTCTGATTCTTGCACAGAATACCGTCTTCGAGATGTCGTCGATATATACTAATTACTAAAACTAGCACTAAACTATTCACAGTTCAAATATCAAATGCACAACTTCATTCTCTAGTGCAAAACTTCAATATCACATAATTGAGTCTAACCAATACTGGATGTTATCTCAATTGACTTTATTTGAGACCAACAGTCTTTATTCTATATATTAGATATTCTTAATTCATCCTCCAGAGAAGAATTTTAGGAATACTTTGTATTCAATGTATATAAACTCCACTAATCAGAGAGAAGTGCATATGGACACTTTTTACTGGTTAGTCGCAGCCAAGGGATGCTAATCCCTTTATTTATCATTTGGCATATAGACCAGATGCAAATATTAATTCAATCCAATAATCATCTCCATTAGAAGAAAATGGGTACCTCCATTTGCACTAAAACTAACACCCAAATACTTTTGTATTAAGACGTTCTTTTTTAAAATTCGTTTCCTAAGAGCAAGCCACAAATTAAGAGGCAATGCTGAGTGCAGATGTAAGATCATCCGGTAAAGTGACACCTCCAAATATTGGCCATTCATCCATAGATTTTGACATTTTGTAGTAAGACATGCCATTATTATCCCACAATCACCTAAATTTATCTTTAACGGCAGTGAGCTTCACCTCACTGCAGCTCAAGCTGCTTATAGGATGTTGTGTTTTTTCTCTTTTTCTTTTTCTGATGCAATTACCACAGAATCTCTAGCAATAATTCGTAATAATAGTTCTTGTTAGCTAGGGATGCATCTTTGAAAGTAGCATAAAAGATGTTCTGAGTACAATTATATATGATGGTAGTTCACTGGTAGTATGCAGCTAATCATGGAGTGAACTGAAATTGTGATGCTGATCTACTTTCCAAATTCAGAAGTGTTGGTTACCATGTATAACTTATTTGATACCAACCAACTAATGGAGAGTAACATGTCACATATGACAGTTTTTATCTATGAAATAGCATTATTTGCTCTAAATTTAGAAATGACAACCTTTGTCAGTTTTTCTCCTCAAATAGAGGTTTGTACCAAGAGGAAAAGGTGAGCTATTTCGATGTTTTTTTCAGCTGGCAATCTAGAGCTAATTTTTGTGAAATCGACAATTGTCTTATATAAACCAAATAGAAGATGCACAAAACTCAAATTTTCTACCCCTTTCTCATACTTTGAGTTTAATTCTATTTTTTCCTACTAAAAAGAGAGCAACAAGAAACAACATTGCCTTGAGTTCTTGCAGATTTTGCATATGCCTTGTTAAGATCAGAGATAGCTTTGCAGGGATGGAGGCTTTAACAAAAGGGCAAGAAGTGAAACCCCTTATTTTGAAACTCAGCATTGTAATAGCATTTTCTTTTACTGGTTTCTTCCTATCCCAGTTCAGGTCATGGCGCGCTCTGAAGGAAGAATCACACGACAAAAATGTAATGCTACATTATTATATTCTAATTTCTATTTCAACAGTAAACTTTTTCTATTTGCAGGATGCATTCATTTCAAAACATTGCGGCATCTAACTTTCTTGAAAGCTAACATTTGAATCCATAACATTGTATTATTAGTCGAGCACAACTATAAAATCAATTAAAAACAATTATGAAGTCATTACATTTATACCCTCAAATTGACAATAGAACAAATACAAAGTTTGTAAATTTATGGTCAATGTCAAACTAGGTTCGGCATTATGTTTATCTTACAATTTCTTGTATTACCATTTTTGTTTTCTTTCGAAGGATGAGGATTTGGAAAAGATCAACATGGGTAAAACCAAACCCATGTCGGCCTCTTCCTCGGCCAAAAGTTCATTCACTAGCATAAGCAGCACCACCTCAGAACCAACCACAACAAAGGATTGCCAATTAAACAACGATGCACTGTCATTGCCAGATAAAAATCACAAGTCTGCATCAAAGATACTAGGTCAAAACAAGCAGAGTACCACAAAGGATAAGGAGGTTATCACAGTAGACGAACAGATATTACAATTAACTGACATGATTGTCTATTTGCAAGAGAGGGAAAAGAGCCTGGCGCAACAACTCTCCAAGTACCAAGGCATGCAGGAGCAAGAGAACTTGATTAGAGAGCTTGAGAGCAAACTAAAAATCTGCAAAGTTGAGTCAAAGATATACAACATGAGAATTGAAACTCTGAAAATCGACAATCAGCGTCTGCAAGTGTACGAAGAGGATACGAAGATGAAAATCAAAACCTTGAAGAAGAAACTGAAAGAAGTGGAGGAGGAAAATGGAATACTCGCAGGTCTTCATAGGAAGGTCAGCATCTTGCATGAAGATAAATTGAGGAAGTTGATCGATCAGGAGAATAAAGTCGCAACCCTCCAGAAGAAGAATTCAGAGGTTTTGTGCGAGAATTCAGAGCTTTTGAAGAAATTGGAACTTGCACCACAAAAAAGTTCAGAGGTAATTAGTAAAACAATGATGCTATTGAGATTATATTTCAATTTTTAGGGTCACCAGTCTAATATTCTTGAAATTTGAAAGTTGTTCAAACACAAGTAAAATTGAACAGGTATAAAGGAGCTCAAATGCTTTAATTTTATCTTTCAGAAGAGTTAGATTACATCAGCTGGAGAACTTGGTCAGCTAGTTTTGTATCTTATAATTGTATTCATTTCGTAGGCTGAAGAAGCACTAAAAGAGATTGAATGCTTGAAACTAGCTAATGAAGAACTGAGCAAGGATATAAAAATTCTAAGGTCAAACAGTATGAAGGACAATGAGGAGTTGGTCTACCTGAGATGGGTCAATGCATGCCTCCGCTACGAACTAAAAAACTTCAATCCTTCTTCAGGCAAATCGGCAAAAAATCTTGACAACAATCTCTCCCATGAGTCCAAAGAAATGGCCAAAAGCCTCATATTAGAGTATGCAAGTTCAATTTATGAAACTGATCCGGACTCTTGTTTGTCTGATGACACTTCGCCAACTAGTAAGCCAACAACACCCTCTTCGGCAAATAAACGGAAAAACCAAAGCAAAGGGCCTGAATTTTTCAATAAGTTTGCAAAGTTTATGTTGAGGAAAAAATCACTCGATCATGAAATAATTGATGCAAGTACGGAGATGCGAAGGGTTTCCGCCTCCAGTGCTTCCTTGGAGGAGATCTTATCATCAAGAGGGTCATACACGAAGTCATCTTCTTCCGGGTCTAATACAGATACAATAGCAGAAGAACAGGTGGATGCTAAAGATGCCATTAAGAGAAAAAAGGAGGTGACAACACAAGAAGTGGATGTCATTGATGCCATTAAGAAGAAAAAGATGGAGGGGCCGAAAGCACAAAGGAGAGTTTTGGAATGCGAGAAGGCCGATTTGAGGAGTTTTGCAAATCAACTTAACCGGTCAAAAGCACTTCAGTTGTACTGCAAGAAATCCACTTCCTTTACAACCTAGTGGTTTATAGTGCATTTTTTTCCTGATAGGTAACAAATAGCTCCGAGTATCAATTATAGAAACTGAAACTGAAATCGGCTTCTTGTTTAGTTCCGAGAATATTCACCTTAAAGCCGAGTTTGTCACCCAGAAATAATGAGGATCGCTCTGAAACTTTCGGCTCCAGCAAGCTTTATACCAAGTGAAAGTCGTTGTTTGTATAGGAATGAATTTTTGCCCTTCTAATTGTGTATATGTTCGGGGCTTTTTTGTGTATACATCTGCAGCTGAGAATGTAAATAATTGGGATATATCAAGCTTCAGATAATCTCATTTCTACTTCAAATATTGTTATAATTCAAGCATTCTGTTTTGCATTTTGCTCGAGTATGCATGGTTACATTGTTTATATTGCAATATTACAAGACCCTATTAATATCAGACCAAACATACAAAAATTATCATCCGACACATTCACTTTTTATTTGCAATTTTTAATAAAAGATGCACTCAAACCAAGTCACGGAGTGTGCTTGCACCAGAACTTCTTTTAATGATGTAATCCACACAAAAAACAGAAACATGGACGCAAGTTGCACCGTGAAAAATCTTCAGGAATATCAAATCAAGCAGTTAGTCACTATTCAAAGATAAAAAATGTCATATTAATTATTCAAAACTACTGGGAGTTTTGGTTTACGCATTTCATCCTCGGACATTTCTTCAGAACTTTGTCTAGACCAAAAAAAGAAAATATAAGCATTACGAGATTGGAACTGGCCAAGTAGCAATAGTGCCTACAGAACCTACATGAAAGAAAATAAACTGGTCATACCATATGTGATATATATTAGCAGGCTTTATGAATGGGTGGCGAGCTAATGAAAAAATTCATAGCATGTCCCAGGCCAGGAAAAAAAGAAGTGGGTTGTGATAGACTTGGCGAGCCGATGAAAAAAATTCAGCCATTCATGAAAATGAAACCCAATCGAATTTCATGGCTCTAATTTGGGTTTCTTTTATACCCTATCCCAACATGTGAGACTAAAGGCTTTGTTGTTATTTTAAATAAAATATAGGGGAAAGTTTACATAACAAGTTCTGGATAATCATATGAACTTGATTTGATATGAGACAAATTAGCCTAATGTAAACAACCACATAAGTGGTAACATGCACTAACTGATATGATAAGATATATTTTACATATCTAATTCTCTTTTCTGGACATATAGGGGTTCCCGAAACCCACAACCTCTACTACTAAAGGCATCTTAACGGGATGCAAAATTTGTGCTCACATATGTTTGAACCAATGACCTCAAGAAAGTCATCTTAGTAGCTACCACTAGACTGCTAAACCAATGACCTCAAGAAAGCAAATTGTCATTCATTTACAATTTAAGATGAAAAGTATACATTGTATAAGACCCCGTTCCCCACTCTTCCCCACCTGAAATGCTACTTTTATAACTAGAAATTAAACAATGTTCACAATTTAAGGTGAAAAATGCAGGAACACGAATGCATCAATAGAAACATAGGCCGAATAGAACCGGATCTACTGCTAACCCTCCTCATTCATCAGGTAATTACAATGCCGTATCCCAATACAAATGTGGGCTGAAAGGTCAATTAGCTGTGGCCATTGGTACAGAATACCGTACTGGACGCAAACTGAAACAAGCATTACCATCCTATGCTAATTTAGTGCACTAATGAATTAGTAAAAGCATTTACCAAACTATTCAAATGGTGATTGATGCAATAATGAGATCCAAGACTTCAAACTACACACCACTTGAATTTTCGATTTGGGACAAGGAAAACTGAACCTATCTGTGGCTACATATAACATATGCTACATACAAACGAAGCAGAGAAAGATAAATAAGTAAATAAATAAATAATCATAACACTGAGCAAAAAAATCTTTGGAATTTAAATCCAACTATTGTCATCTTTTGTCATCTTTTTATGAATAATAACCGAACTAACTTATGGCAGCAATAAATGGAGAAGCGTCATAGGAGTAGGCTCCTCCTCGCCGTAAATCTCGCGAAAACGGGAGAGTGAGATGACCGGAGTGTCAGACTCGGCGAGCCGAAAGAGCTCCTCGCGCCAGGACCACATGGCGGTAGAGGCGGCGGCGTTGGAGGCACGCATCGTCGCCTTCTCTTCCTCTAACGACTCGATCTCCTTCTGTTGCTCGGCTGAGCGAAACCCTAGTGCCACTAAGGATCCGAGCAGTAGAACATGAGTTACCTTCTCACTGTGAGTGGAGAGCTTTGCGGAGAGCGATCTTAAAGCCTCCATAGATGGCAGAGACCAGACGAGGTGTTTGTTAAAATGTCAAGTGAAAAATGAAAAAAAAACCCGAGTAAATCGCAAAACCTCCGGTGAGGAGTTGTATTGTCTGTGCCGACTCTTGGAAACTCTCTGCGTAGGTAAGCTATGTTGAAAGGATCATGGACATTTTTATTCTTGGACAAATTTCAGGGACGGAGCCTGCACAAGCTCGGGAAGGGGAGGGGGCAGCGACCGGAGGTAGATGAAATTAATGTGGTGTAAATTAATTATATTCAATGAATTATTTATAAAAAATATTTTAAATTTATATAATTATATATGAAATTAGCAAATTTCAGTGGAGTCATTTGATCTCACTCTCACCAACGTAGCTTCACCACTGGGAGGGAGGGGAGGGGTGCAAGCGTTCCTTCTAGCAATTTTTTGTGCAAAAATAATCTTCTATATTTTTATGATTTATCAATATCTTTTGTAAAATAATCATGTTTATTTAGAATGTGCAATATTTTATTCTTCTGATTTTTTTTTTTATAGATTTTACCTCTTTTAACGAAAATTCCGAGTCCATCCCTGCATATAACATTGGTTATGTACTTGAGTTTTGTTATATGTTAGTCATTTGAGTTGAATTGTAAAAAAAATCGATATTAGTAGTTAAGAGCAAATCGTCTTTTATCTCAAAAAAGTTAAATTATAAAATATTATTAAAATTTTTTCACAATCAATTCATTGCATGAAACAAAAATCAATAAATATAAATAATAAAATTATCACGGACGAGGATATCAATGACAATACCTATATAGTATTTTTCATAATCATTTAATAATACTTTGTTAATCCTCCTAGAATTTTTTTTGAGACTTCACTAAACAAAAACTAGCTATGTAAGTGCATAATATTTTTTTTTTTACTAAGATGCTCATTTTATTAGAGACTGAGCTTGACATTTAACTTTTTTAAATGCAAAAAACTTTTTAATAACATTGATTATATGAACGCCACGTTCATATAAGTGCATAATAAATTTGATTTCTTTTTAATTACAAAGTATGTTGTTCTACTTAATTAGTTGAAACTCACGCGAGCAAACCGGATAACTTTTTTTCATCAATATTTTTGTCGGTACAATTTTTTTTATCATACAAAAATTATGAGATTGGCAATTAATGTATTCAGAATAATTATTAATTTTTTATATGACTTTTCATAAAAAAATAAGTGGGCCAACTAGAACTATTATATTTAAAAATCTAAATATATAAAATCCAGTCTGTAATCAAGAAAGTATAGTAAAATATTTTTCAAACGAACCATTTGTACTGAGTACTCTTTACTAATGTAGGATAAAAAAGAGAATAACTTGCTATTTATAAATTCGTTTTTTTTATTTACACTTAAAAATACGACATATCAAAAAAAAATTAAAAAATAAACTTAATATCTCTAAAATAGCTTCTATCAGGATATAAATCCAGATTTTCTCATACATAAGTCTTGTCTTTCTCATACAAAGACTGAACTCATAAATTCGTTACTAGTTGGATGCACACGAACTAGGTCAATACGGACTCGATTCTTCTGCCGCGCAGTACTGACGGACCGTTCAGATTTACTACGCTGTCAGCTACGGACGGTCCAGATTTGATTCAGGAGTCTGATATTATAAAATTTAGCTTGCACGAATCTTGATGCAAATTAAAGACTGAAATTTGCTGCGCAACTAGCACGGTGCCGCGCGGTAGAAGATCTCGTTCCGGTCAATACTGGACGAACCAAAACCCCAAAATTAGTCGACCCACACAGCGATCATTGCTTAGCAAGAAAGCATCTGAGACTGAGAAGAGAAGGAGAGCATAAGAGAGAGAGAGAGATTCGGCGACAGGGTTTTCCAATCTTTGTATCTGAATTCCTCTTCAGTTTCGCCTTCGAGGATTCCCTTTACCAGGTTTAAATGTTTAATTCGTTTCTTCAGATGTATTTTCCCGTCGTTAAAGATACTTTGGTCGCGGATTGTAAAAGATTGAAGCTTTGTGCTTGTACATTCGGTTCTCATAAAAAATTCAAAATTAAAAGTTAATTTCACTAGAATCCAAATGGAAGAAGGGTTATTTGTTGGGATTTGTGTATTTCAGTCTGGGGTGAAATAGATGAATCAAGGATTTCATAATCATGGTGAATCAACAGACATTATACTCACAAAATCTGAAAAAGGAAGGAGTAGAACCTTGCTAACAGAACTTAGTTCGAAGTAATAATGGGGCATTTTTAGTCTTGTATGTGATGTATATAAAGGCTGTTGGACTAAAGTATCCCTGATTTAGCATGAATTAACCATCCTTGTGCAATCCAATTTGCAAGAAAAAAAAACCTTCAAAGAGAAAAAAAAAATCCAATTTTCCTTAATTTAAGAGTGTGGAGTTTAGTTCACATATATATATTCAGTTCTCTTTTCAGTAAATAAAGACACAAAGAGAAAAGGGCAAAAAAGGAACTCTTAGTTGAAGCTGTACCAATAGGTTCCACTGGCAGATTGTAACTTTACTGAAAACCAGCCATGCAACTCCAGTTGAGTGTCATCTGTAAGAACCTTAGAATTATTTTTATCAATACAACTGCAAATAATCAGCAATTTCTGGTTGTACTTGCAAGAAACCCTGAACCACATTTTGCAAAAGCATTTCTCCTTTCTACAATATTGCAAAAGAATATATGACATTGTAGAAAAATTCAACTGTGTGCATAGCATAAGTTTCAAGTCTTTCATCCTTAGTTTGTAGTTAAGGAGTTGAGAATGATGTATTCACAAAGTCTTCCTATAGTCAAACAATAGCCTGTAATTAGATCGAATGAAATTTTCTTATACATGTTATTTTAGTACTGGAAGTACAATTGATAAAGCTATGTAGTATTGGGAAGCAGTAAATCAAGAAAGCTCTGAATCAGTGCCTAATACTTCTTTTAAGGATTAATCTTGTTAGTACTTCAGCTAGACCAGTACTGTGTTATAAGTGGAATATGGTAGAGATCTTGTTTCGAATATCTAAAAAATGTAGGTGTTTTTTTCAAAAACACTAAAAAAGAAAGGCTTCTTTGCATAGTATGATGTTATGCTGGGGGCATTTCTGTAAGTCCCCCAATTTATCAAAGCTCGCACATGACCGTTCTTTATTGTATCAATTTGTGCAGACACAATGGCAGTAAATCCGATGGTTGCCATGCGGGCCATACTTGTGGGTAGTATAGCTGTTTTTGCTAAGGTTGGTGGTGTATTAAAGGCTGCCGGTGGCGTCAAGGTAGGGACGGCTGCTGCAGCTGCAGCTGCTGCCGCTGCTGCCATGTCAGGATCCAAGGGAAGTGGGAACAAGGAACCTTCTAATCAAGTACCAAAATGAAAACTGTTACTTTTATGGATAGTTCAGCAGCCTTTTATGCCTTTGTTGTTGATGTTGATGTACCACACCCTGCTCAGACGATAAATAATAGATCAGAAAAAACTTGTAGGTTTAAATTTTGAAGATGAATTCAGAAACTGTTGTTGGCTGTTTGATGGGTCTTAGTTGATTCTTCTTTTCACTAATCTTTATTTTGAATTGCATGCTGGCTTATGGATTGTCAATTATTCATAGAATATTGTTTAAAACTTTAAATAATATCTATATAATCATACAACCGGTTTTGTTTATAAAGAATTGTCAGCGGGTTCTCAAAACTTCATATTAATCATATCTCTTTATTTATTTAATTTACTTATTTACTTATCTAATCTAAATATATCATTGTGCGATACGATCACTGTTCATTCGCACTATAGCTTTTACAGTGCTGATTTTCTTGTTTTCTAAGTGGGGCCCACAGAAGCTGAAGCTACAATGCCGATTTTCCTTTTTCCCTTTGACGCGTGTTATTAGGAAGTCGACGCATTTGCTATTTTTATGTCAGTCATTGAGTTAGCGCGGAACTCGATAACGGTAATCATTCTATATCTCCAGTTCCGAATTTTTGCAGCTTTTTTCGATTTTTTCTCAATTTTTTTCTGTCATTGTTTTTTTTTTGTTTTTTGTGCGGAGCGCGAGGTCGCGACGTCTAGTTTTCTTCAAAGTTACTAACTTTGACCGCTACAATCTCTAGGCTTTCTTGCAAGTTTCATTTCATCTTGCCGTGAAATATGTTCAATTATCAATTAATTTGCTTGAAAACCTGATTTTCATTCAAAATTTTAATTCATAGATTTTTAAAATAACATATATATGAAACTTTTAATTGATAATTTTTATTTGAAGCAACTCGACAAAAAGAAATATCTGAACTATTTTATTAAAACGGGAAGCTAGGAAGTGGCAGTCCTGCAGTGTGATGCCAAACAATAATTTTTCAAAACGAGAAGATCCGCACACAAATGTCTGTGAATTTTTTTATTGTTTTGTTTAGATGAGGAAGAGTTACATTCTAATGGTATTGTAGTATAAATTAAGTAGTGCCAGAAAAATGGCTGCCAAAAACCCAATGATGTTATAAAAAAATTGACATTCCTCAAACAATAAAGGCTTGCGGGGAGATTATATGTAAAAACATTTAATTTAATTTAATTTAATTTATATTATATTGTATCATATCATATCATATCATATCATATGCAGTAAATTTGCTGATTTGTAAAATTTGTTTGCTGGCTGTAACTGCGAATCTAGTTTTAAGGGGTCCTAATTTGTTGTAGTGCAATATTGGGCTACACACAAAGGACGGTCCGGACTGACCGTCAAGTTCGAATGGACCGTCAGCGATAAAAATTATGAGAGGGTTTAAATATGAGTATGAATCTTAATGCAGCTGAATAAGATCCGACGATCTACAGTTGCCGAGCTACACGTATTACGCAATAGCTGATTTGGTTTAAGTTTTAAGACATTAAATTTCCAGTTTTGTTTTTTGTACTTCTCATTTTTTATACTGGATAATGTTTCGTAGATATCACATTTGATATCAACTATTGATATCGATTTTATTATGCATTTTTAGTTGAGTTATTCTGCACATTATTAGCTTGGATTTTAAGCCCAATTGACAAATCCTAATTTTCTTCTCTTGCAAAACAACTACCCTTTTTGTCTAAATATTGGGTTAGAAATGCAAAGGCAACTAGCAAAAGACCTTCGTATATTTCACGCACCAAGAAGTTAAGTATAAGCGAAGTT
This sequence comes from Eleocharis quinqueflora, assembly GCA_964058865.1. Classification (NCBI taxonomy): domain Eukaryota; kingdom Viridiplantae; phylum Streptophyta; class Magnoliopsida; order Poales; family Cyperaceae; genus Eleocharis; species Eleocharis quinqueflora. The sequence goes on from CAXKVX010001738.1 coordinate 24,580, forward strand.
TGTGAAATTGAAAAAAAAACCCAATTTAACCACATGGCTAAACAAATTTCAGAGACATTGTTTTGATAGGAATTCAATTTACTATATAGTAAGATCCCTCTAGGCATCCTAATTTCTAGCCACGCATCCTTGGATCAAAATGATTTGAATTAGTACTACATTATGCCACTGCTGGTGAAATACTTGATTCCAGGAATACCCATATGGAGTTTTTGAGAAATGATTCTGCTTCTAGAAAGAAGGCCATTAATGGAGCTAGGTTTGTTTTAAATGTTTTAATTGGATTGTATTGAAGAACTTTCAATGTACATATTTGAATGTGAAGATGCACGTTTTCTTTATTTGAGTCGGCTTAGGGGAAATTTGGGTGTTTATTTGTTTACATGTGTGAAATTTTTTACTAGGGTTTCCAGATTTTGATCAAGAAATTAAACATGGGGGATCTTTATGTTAGGTTGGTACAGTTGAAGGATAGTGGTGCTTTACATGGATTTAATGAATTTGAGAATGTGTTGAATTCCATTAGATTGAAATATTGCTTGTAAGTGATACTCTTGTCAGTTTTGTCTAGTAAACCAAAAATAAATAAATCACATATTCTGTGTTGATAATATTCTTGAGAAAAATCATTTCAATTCAAGGTGGTCTGTCTTGAGAGCTTGAATGGTTTCGGTATCTATGTATGTCGATCTGACAGTATAAACAAATTTGGTTTATTTTATGTTATGGCTTATCTGTTGTTGAATCATCGTTTAAATCTGGTTATAGCTGTGAACCTAATTACTTTCAATATTTACCTGCATATATCCTGCTATAGTAATCTAAATGAAAGCTAAATTTAGCAAGGTACAGGTAACAGCAACAACAACCTTTCATTGCACCTCACAAATCAACTAGTGTCTGGTTTGCACACTCACCTCTGGCTCCTGACAGTTTCATCTAACACAGAGAAAAAAAGTTCAAAGGGGGAAAAGAAGAAAAGCAAAAGGAGATCCAATTTCCTCTTTTCTTTCTTTTTTTTTCTCTAAAAAGTTTCCCTCTTCTCCTTCGATTTCAACATTCTGTTTTGAAATTTGGGCTTAGCTTGCTAAGAAACCATGGCAAGATGGCTTATGCCACTTTTGCCACATTATGGGGCCCATCGGTACATACACAATGTTCTCTCGGTGTCCTTCACGGTCGCCTGTGTCGCAGCAATGATCACAATCATCTCTGCACTCTGCTCTTCATGTCACAAGAAACCAAAACAAAAGAACTCCGCAAAAGAACCGTGTTCAAACAATTTATCTCCAGAAGACCCTAAACTCAATTCTGAATTCGAGGCAGCTACCGCTCAAATCCTAGAACTCCAACAAAGCGTAAACAAGAACAACCCAATTGCGCCTCAAAAAGAGGAAGCCAAGGTGGTGGAGCTAACACCTGATGTGGCGACACATGGGCCGATCCCGCCTGCGGCGGTGGTACCACCATCCTCGAAAAGATCAATGTCTAAAAATCGGTTATCGATGAGTCTCAGCAAAAAGATGCCTGATTTATCAATCAGTCTCAGCAAAAAAATTCCTGATTTAATGCGAACTAGTAAGAAGGATAAGCAGGATCATGCCGAGCCCGGAGAGGATATGATTTGGAAAAAAACTATTATATTAGGAGAGAAATGCCGAGTGCCGAGTGATGATGACGAAGAAGGCGGTGTCAAGAACTACCACCCAAGAACACCAAGATCACGAGCCATGTCACGAGTTAATTCCTTCTCCAACCAAGATTTCGAAGCTCGAACGAGCTCTGTTGCTCAGGCAGATTTCAGTATTGAAAGGAAGGAGGCGTGAAGCAACACACACACAAAAAAAGGAGAGAAAAGTTAGAAAATGAAAAAAATGATAAACTTTGGTGAATTATTTGTATATATATGTATATATCTGTGCCATTGTTCATATTATTTTTTTGGTATATATTTCCTTTTCTTACGAGCTGTTTTTCTTCCAAGCAAATTTGTAAGTTGCTTGATTCGACATAAATTTTGTCCCAAATATTCACTTAAATTTCACCTTTTACAGAGTTAATTATTTTTTACCTTCGGAATCATGCTTAATTCACATTTTTATGAATAAAAATATCAATTTTATAATGAAAAAAATTAAGACAAAATTTTCGAAATAAAAAATTGTTCCGCTATATTATAAGCTTCACACAGGAGACGGTTGATCTCAGTTTCTGTTCATTGTTTGATTTGAATTTGAATCTTCTTGACACACTGTTCATCGTGAATCGAATCTATCCTATTTTGAATTCCTTATCGCGCGATCTGCACAAAAGAAAACTTTTTCATGCATAACCATAATCTCACCGCACTTATAAATAAAAAACTTTTTCATGGATAACCATAATCACACTTACAAAATTTATTATTATATGGGTGATCAGAAACGTGACTAATAATTACACTCTTTCTTTCTTTCTTTTTTTGCAATTTTTAGCATGTTTCCGGTTACATTTTCTTAAAGTCAAGAGATTGATATAGACATTATTGTAAAATGCACCCCATCCAGGGCAGATTCAGAATTTTCGTCGGGAGAGGGCAAAATTTATAATTTTTTTTCAGAAAAAGGCAAAATAACACAAATTTTCAAATATATATGGTTATTTCGCAAAAAAAGTTTGACAAATCGCACAAATACACTAAATTATTTTGTAATTTTTTTTTAGGAAAGACACTTGCCTCCCTGGGACTACTTGCATTCGCCCCTGACCGCATGGCCGTATATGCGGTCCGCATATGAAATGAGTAAACGTCTGCATCTTCAATGCCATTTTATATTTTTACTTTTTAATCTCATTTAGCTAAAATATTAATTATATGACATATTTTTATTTCCAAAATCTAAAATTATATTATTATCTTGCCTCATTTTATTTGATTGAAATTTAAAAAAATATATATTTGGCGTTCATATATTTTAAGGTTTTTTTAAAACAATCTCTGCATATATGCATCGCATACTAAACTCCATATGCATTTGCACACTGCATATGCACTATGCGGTAGTTGACAACAACCATATAAACACATTTTACAATTTGGATATAGATAAGAAAATTAAATCAGGAACGTGAATAATAATTGAGTCTCAGCAAAAAATGCAAAAAGGAAAAAAAAAAAGTAAGATGAGACGCGACTAGAGTGTAAACGGATCGGATAATATTTGATTTTATCCGAATTCGAATCCGAAAAATAAAAAATTATTCGATTTGTATCCGTAGATATTCGAATTCGTATTCGAAAATTTTTAACGGATAAAGATACGGTTTGGCTATCATCTATCGTATCCAACCGTTTAGTTATATCTAATAGCATCCGAAGTTATTGAAGATATTCGTATCCGATATTATTCAATTATATCCGAATTCATAACCAAACAATTCCTATTATATGTATATTACTAGATTTTGTATAAAGATTACCAATCTAATTAATTTTAGATATAATTTGTGTTTATGTAACACATTTTTTTTATGATTCATTGATGCATTTGGATAAACATATAGCAAATAAGGATTTTTTTATTATCTGAATAATATTAGTTTCGTATTTGTATCCTATAGATATTCGATCCGTATTCGGTATCCGATTAATATCCGACCCGTATCCATATTCGAGACTATCTGAATTCGTATTCGTATCCGAAATTTTTTTAACGAATAAGGATACGGTAAGACAATTATCCGTCCATATCCGATCTGTTTACACCCTAGACGCGACCGAGTCTCCTCTCCAGTCCAAAGAATCTCTCCATTTCGTGACGCCAAGCTGAATAGTCTCCGTTCAGTCTCAGATTCCATATAACGCACAAGAGAGTGAAGGTCGCAAGTGCGAGCGAGAGCGGCAATGATATCGATCCATTCGCTCAAAAATTCAAATCTCGCACTAAAATTCTAGAATTTTACAAAAAAAGAAAAAAAGAATAAGAGAAAGAAAAAAACGGAGGAGGGAAACGCATTGACTGCTCCACCGCCTTACAGCCTCCGTCCTAGCCTGCTTATGCAGGTGTACTTCCTCTTCTGACCTGAATCGCTCGCAGAGACGAGTCGGTAAGGGCTGTACCTGATTGGTACCAAAAGTGTATTAAGTTTTGAGTGCCTAAAACATTTGAATATAATTTTTATATGTATCTACTTTTATTGGTTAAACATTTGAACTTGTGGAATTTGGGAAATGCCCTGTGAAGTAACTGTTACACTGTTTATTTTATCAGGTTAAGAAAGGAGTTTAGCAATAACATAAAATCTGTTGCGGAAGTGGTACCGGTACCGCGGTACGGTTTCTGGCTCAACATAAAACTTTCACCATGGACATGGTGTATCTGCATGACAAACCTGACAACTATGCCAAGCTGGTCTACAACGCATGTCTCTGCCAGGAGTAAATCTAAATCTGCTGCAATAAACTTGAGGTTCTGTTTGTGTATTATAGAAGCTGTTTAATTAATTTATTAGTTTAATTTTTCTTACCTACCAGTGTGATTTGTATTTATCAGTTTTTCTTTTCTGTATCTACTTGTGTACTGGCAAACAAAACCCAAAGCAGTTATTGTAAGGGTAACTGTTCACAAATAAATTAGAAAATCATTTAGGATTTACTAATTTACTGTTTCTAAAGGTTGAAGAAACAAAAGGACTAAAGATACTTGTTTTGTACTTCTAGTTGGGATCGTGAGGAACATTCCACAATTTCAAATCAGCCCAACTACAGGTTCAAAGAAAAGGAAAAAGAAAGGAATTTCTTGCTTTTTTCCCCCACAAATTCCATTTTGCTCAAAGCCACAAACAACAAAAGGAAAAACAAAGAAATGTAATTAATTGTCAGAATTAAAAAAAAAGAATTCAAAACCTCTTTCATACTATTATACATCCTTCTAAATTCTAATTCTATACAGGCCAAAACCTCTTTCATACAAAAACAGAAGCCTCTTCTGATCTTTGTGGCAATCAGTGTAGTGCCTCATTTTGCAGTAAGGCCTAGAACCAGTATTGTCCCGAACTAGATGTTATAAAAGGAAAGGAAAATAAAAGATGATGTCCATCATTATGTATCTGATGCAGTTCTCTTGCGGTAGACTTGAACACACCTGGATGTTAATACTTGTTACCAGGGTCAAGCAAAGAAATTATAATAACAAATTCAGAATAATAGGTGTCAATACTGAACACACACCTTTACTACACTGCATGAAATCCATATATCGTAATGTACCCAGAACGGCCTCACTATCAGGAAAACCACTGCATTGAAAGCAAAAATATGGATTCAATATAAAGATCAGAAGAAATCATAACCAACCACTAGGTTCAGTACCATACTAACACGGTCGCAAAGGGTGCAGTTGAATATACCATACTGGTACTACATAATAAATACAATTGATAACGGTTAATCCATTACTATGTTATTATTTGATATATTACTATTATTTACATTGATTTTTATTGCTCCGATTGGAGTTTCCTTTCTAGCCTACCCCAACTTGTTTGGGTTTAAAGGCTTTGTTGTTGTTGTAACGGTTTATCCATTATGTCCCTTTCTTCAATTCCTTTAATACTGTATACTGAACCAGAAATTGTATGATACCATTAACATGTAGTTAAAGAAACAATCCTTAATATCTCACTTCAGGAATCAACGGGTGAAAGTGCAACAATAGAAGTATGATTTCCAACTCGCATTTTGCTGTACAACTGTTTTCTCGGAAATTGGAGTCTCAGGAAATGGCGGCTCTCGGAGTGATCTGTCTTTTAGTATTATCTGATGCATCAAATCATTGCGTACTGATTTGCTTTTTGTGTCCTTGGTTAAACTGAGATTTCAACAAATTGTAAGTTTCTACAATAAAACAACATAATAGAAAGCTTATTTGTACTTACAAGCAGCTATTTGTTTTCCTATTACTGTTTTTTTTATGGGAAGTTAATTACATGCCCGTAGCCTCCTTGATAGCAGTTAGTTCCATACGCTACACATGTCACAGCTGTTATGTATTGTACTACTGGTCTTGAGCAGAGCTTTTAACAATTTGAGCTCCTGAAATTGTGCATGAAATTACCTTTTCTTCTAATTACTTTTTTCATTTATTTGAATTATCTCTTTACTTTCAAAACTTCTATGTGCTATAAATTTTGCTATTTAGCATATGAATATTTTGTCCAGCCCAAGATACATATGTAATTGTATATTGGAATATAGAATAAAAGGCTTACACAGGGAATGCAAAGGAATTGTGACTAAGGGTGCTAGTTTCAGAGTGCCGACCTGACATTCCTGATCCAGGGCTCTCACATGGGGTAGTGAAAGCACTAAGATTGAAATTCAGATTCGATGTGCTGCTCAAATTCACATCTACCTCCAACTTCTCCGTAAGATCACCATCCTGCTGCTCACTCTCTGCCTCTATCAACGGCCCACTAATCCCCTCTTTTAGACCCTCGATTGTCTCCGTCGGCGACCCCGTTTGCAAAGATTCAGGATTGTCTGTAAGAGCATTGCATAAGTCACTTGGTTTAGCAACATGGATGCTAAAAAGGGATTCATTTGACGTAACACTCCATTCCATCTGGGCTGATTTTGACTTTGTCCGAGCAAAGACAGACTGTGGGATGCGGTTTGGGTCGGGTACTTCATAGGCCTGGTTCATGTGCTGAGCTGATGGAAGATTGATAAGGTTGGTAGATTTGGGGAGGTTGAAGCTGCGCTCAGGGGAAGAAGAATCGTTGGTGGAGACTGTGGAGTAGGAATTGAATTCGGTTGCTGAAGGTGAAGTTGCAGGTAGAGATTCCGATTTTCCTTGTAAATCCATTTTTTATTGGTTTCCACTTTATCCTCTAAGCCTTTTTAAATCAAATTTGCAACCTAAAAGAAGGCAATAAATAAATAGATAAATAAAAATTCTGTTAGGATCTTGGCTGATCTTAAAATTCTGGACTACTTGTTCCCTCTCAAAATAAGAGGTGAATAGATTATGCAAATCAGAGCTCTGAAAACCCCTGATAATTACTATTTGACACTCCAGCAACAGTGAATCAAGTAACCAAACTTCTAGTTTATTGTGTATGAGGCTCAACTTGTAAGATATTGTAGAAGAAATTGAAATGAAATTAGCTTAGATTCTTTAATTTATTAATTTTCCAAACGTTCTTTACAGAAGGTTTCCTAGTTCCTACCCAAATAACCTTCCATAACAGAACCAAATTAATAAAAGAACCTCTTATTATGTGTACCTTAGTCAGAAGACAAAAAAAGATACAGAAAGAATGTCTCTTGTTTTCCTTTCCTTTATTTTCTCTTTGGTTACTCACAGCTCTAAGGGAAAACTCAAAAGAAAGAATGGTCTGCGCTTGAATTTGTTCGAGTAAATAAAGGAAACAGAAGCTTAGCATTTTCGTTCTGCAATTTTACCATAAATAGTGCAGGACAAAACCTCTTTGAAACCTCTCAGTTTAAATCTTGTTTTCAAATTGAGTAATTTAGCCAGACTAGTTACATACATACATCGAAAAAATTAAGTGCGATTTTGTTTTCTGTTAGTCTAGAAGGCCCCACAAATTAGTTAATATGCTCGTAGAATTTCAGTGGATAACATGCCTTTTACTTTAGTATAATAATATATACCGGTTTTACTTTAGCTTTTGGTTATTTTGGGTAATAAATAGCCAGTAACTTGTTTGGTTGCAATCAATTTTTCATGACTAGTTCTTTGAATTTGTTTTTTGATTGACCCAAAACCATTTCCAGCTGTGTTTGTCAATGGAGAGCAAGCAAAGCATGTGACGAAGCCCCTAAGATTAACCATCTTATCAAGGTTTGTGCATCATTGGCAGCATTTTTTTTGACTCATGCAGCACATAGGTCAGAAAAAATAGTTTTGATCCTTATTCGGACGTGGCAATTATGTTGTTCAAATAAACCATGATTATTAACTCATGATTTTGAACACATTTTTACAATTGTAATAAAGTGATTAAGACAGGAGTTCATATTGTGATTTGATTTAATTCGGTTATCTGTTAATTCATATCCGGACCTCCCGCTGCTTTAGCCCGAGTGGTTTATTCAAAACTTCTTTATATATTACTGTACTGTTGAATAGTTTAAAGGAACTTACTAACTGTATCCTGTCTTTTGCTCTCCTTAATTGTCTTTCTAACTGATCAATTATTAGGGGTACCCAGCATCTCCCCACACCACACGTTGACTTTTGGTTGACCAAGTTCTGTACACACTATTCTTTATATTTTTAGAAGTCTTTTACTGCTATTAGAATTCTTAATACTAAAAAAACAATATGAAAAATTATTTAATAATCAGATTCATTATGTTCACATTTTGTAATCTCTACAAACTCTTTGCAAACAAGTCATAATACACACGTATAGGAAAGGAAGCAATCAAGCAAATGTTGCTTGGCTCTTTTAAGGTCAAACTTAGAAGGTTCGTTCATAAGTTGAGGGGGGAGCCTTATTGCTCAAAATAAAATTATGCACAACTTGAGGGGGAGTAAATGCTATTAATTGTAAAATTATGAAATCCTACCTTTTATTTGATTTTCAAAAAGGAAAAGAAATCATATGTGCCAAATTGAAATTAAATTAAATTATTAAGGCATATATGTTGTGGTTTTACAAATCAACAAAATGGAGGGATTGTTGGCTCAAACAATGTCTTATATTTGTTGATTTGCAAAATTATTTGAATTTTACCATTTCTTGTGTTTGAGAATATTTGTAGGGGCATTTAAGCAAAAGCATAAGAAGCACAAGAAATGCTCAAAGAAGACCTAAGAGCAAGTCTAGAAGATCAATATCAAGATAAAAGTTGCTTAGGTTAATTAGAGTTTAGTTTGTTTAAATTTGGAATTAAAAAGAGCAGGAGAATCCAAACAAAACAACATAACCCGTTATAATGCTAGAAATAGCGTTATAACGTTACACCAAGTCTCTTAAAAATTGGCTAAGTTTTGAAAAATCCGAGTCTGAAGTTACGTAACACTAAGTTAGAGTTATAACGATAGACCATGTCTCTTAAAAATTGGCTAAGTTCTGAAAAATCTGAGTTTAGAGTTATGTATGCTAAGTTAGAGTTATAACGCTAGATCCAGTCTCTTGAAAATTGGCTAAGTTATGAAAAATTCGAGTCTACAGTTACCCAATGCCAAGTTAGAGTTATGATGGTAGATCCATTCTCTTGAAAATTGGCTAACTTCTGAAAAATCCGAGTCTAGAGTTACGTAATGTTAAGTTAGCATTATAACACTACAATTTTTTTTCAGAAATAAAAGGATGAAGCCAAAACAACCAGATTAATATGTTATAATATCAACTTTGGCGTTATAACACTAGACCAAAATTCCAACGGTAAAATCTTTTGTCTTGATCTGACATAGCTACATAACGATATCCTTTGTATAGAAGATAACGTTATAACGCTAGACAAAATTTACAGAATATCAAAATCCAATAGTCATATATTTTGTCCTCACTCTAGATAGCGTTATAACGCTATGATTTATACAAAAGATAACATTACAACGCTATACCTCGCAGAACTACTTTTTAGCCAGATTTGAACACATATTTAAATCATTCTTCTCCAACAATTCAAAGGTGAATGATTTTATCTATTCTAAACCCTTAACAACAACCATTATTGCGCACTTGGACCCTATTCTCAATTAGCTAAATTCTTGCTCAAATCTCAAGTTTAAATTAGCTAAATCTAATCTAGGGATTGTTGAAAGTTTGTTTGAGTGATTAGTTTTTCATTATCTATCTTTGTGTGAGTGTTTTGTTGTCTTGAGCTCCACCGATGTGTGTAAGAGAGCTCAAAATAGTTGGCTTGGTTCTCCATCGGCGTGTGTAAGCGAGACCGAGTTCGACACCGTGTTAGGGTTGGTGCTCCACCGGTGTGTGTAAGAGAGCTCAATTTTGAAGTTGTAAATTGAACAATTTATTTATTTAGTTGAGTGGACCGGGCTTGTTACCGCATGAAGCGGGGGCGTCGGGGACCAGAGGACGTAGGCGTGGCCAAGGGCAAGCCGAACTCCATCAACACATTGAGCCTTTTCTTTTTTCTATATCTATTTACATTAATTAATATCACTTAGTTTAATTGCTTGATTTGTTGATTTAAAATTGATAGAGTAAATTGAATTGCTTACTTAGTGATTGAATTGCTTGAATTGTTGTTTGGCGATAATTAGTGAAATTATAATTAGGTCCCTAGTTAATTGGTAAATCAAACAAAATTTAGTACTACACCTAGGCGCCTAGGTGTTTCAATGTGGTATGAGAGCAAGTTGAACTTGTTAATTAAGTTTATTAGTTGCAACTAAAGGTCGAAAATATGGAAACCAATAGGCATATTTCACTATCTCCGGTATTAGGACCAAATTGCAAAAACTTCGGGTATTGGAAAATACGCATGATCAATTACTTGAACATTCCTGACCTTTGGGAAAGTGTCACCATTAGATACACACCAGAATCGGACCCTAAGACAAATGAATTGACCACTAATTATTTGTTGAAGAAAAAGCAAAATGAACATGCGGTTAATGCAATTCTAACCTTCATACATGAGTCAATTGCACCAATTCTTGGAGAGACAACTAATGCTTATGATATGCGGCATGCATTGCTTCAAAAATATGAAGGAAATGCATTGCTTAAAAGATCTAGAGGAGCCGGATTGTAATCATAATTTGAGAACTTTAGAATAGAAGAAAATGAGTCCATTTAGGACATGTATATAAGGCTTAGAATTCTAACTAATGAATTTATTGAAATAGGTGATCCCTTGGAGCCTAGCAAGATAGCTACAAAGCTCATAAGGATAATGCAATGAAGGACTTCATGGAGAGTCTAAATGAGTTCTTTGGAGACCATGAACAATGCAAGGGAAGTTTCCTTTTTATATCTGAGGAGGCCTACTCATTTCTCAAAACTTATGAAGAAATCCTCCGACAACTTGGGCAACAAGATCACCAATCCAAATCCATGGCATTGTCGGCTCAAACTTCAAACCATCACCATGCCTTCGTCTAACCAAAATTGCCCCTTCGTATCCCCCTTTCAAAATTTCCGGATAGATGCAAGCAAAGAAATTCATCCTTAGCAAGATACTTGAAGAAATCTTCAACAATTGGGAAGCATCAAGTGAGAGACAACAAAGTGATGACCATCATGCTTTTGTTGTCTTGGTGGATGAAGGCAAGATCGACTTTGATATCATCATCTCCAAAAACAATGTAACCGACTTAGGAGTGATAGAGCTTATCAAGAAATTCACTCTTACACGGGTTGAGAAAAATGATGTAGTGGATGAAGAGCAACCAATAGAAGAAGCCTCTAAGGATGAAGCTAACACAACCCCAACTAGCGAAAATGAAGTGATTGAAGCTAGCACATCAACCTCTAACGACGAGGCTAAGGTATTTTTGGACTCAAAGCCCGTTGATGTTACTTATTGTCTAGGGATTGAACTTGATAGTGAGTCCGATGATGATTGTGATGACACGAGTAACGTGTTTAATGAGGAGTCATTAAAACTTGAGATTGTAAGGTCAAAAAATTTCTCATTGAGTCAAACCAAGCCCTCATGAGAAAATATTGCACAATTGGGGGTTAAATGACAAAATTCTTGAGCTTGAGTCCAAAGTAAATAAATTAGAAATTGAAAATAGGACTTTAAGATCTTCTTGTGTATTGAGCAAAACTAAGTTGAACTTGAGCAAGTTGTATGAGGGACAAGACCCTCATAACAAGTCGGATTTGGGTTATAAAAGGATTTCACTCTCTTCTTTACCATCCAAGAACCTCAAAGCCTTAAAAATGAGAGAAAATAAATTAAACATGATAAGGGCAAAAATGCAAAATATCAAAAGAAGGGGAATGTACCAACTTATGCTTTTAGGTACCGGTTCAACAATGGAAGCCATACCAAACTCAAATCGGTACATATGTATATCAACCCATCATGGTCCAACATTGCATATTATAAGGGACCAATCGGGTGGGCATATGAACCAAAATTCAAGAAAATTCCCAACTTGGTGTTAACAATAATCAAGCACCAAGGAGTGTATCTCAACCAACACTCTTGCCAAAGCCTAATCTTAATCAACCAAAGAACAAGACTCAAGAGTTGAGAAAGAATTATCAAACTAGGTTTGTTAAGGCTAGTGTTAACCCTCCCACTAGTGCATGTGTAACTATTATTGTAAACATGACCACATTTCATTAGATTGCACCCTTAGGAAGGAAAGCAACCAATCAAGAGGGTATAAATTTTACAATCAAACATAACATACAATTTTCGAGCTAGGACGTGCTAAAATTTTCGAGTATAATGAGTTTGTGGGGGGAGATATGACAAAAGCATAAGATTGCATTTTTAAGGAAGAAAATAATAATGATGAGACTTTGGACCAAAGTTCGGGTTTTGTCATTTGCGATCGTAATGAAAATGAGAGATTTGGCAATAAATCTATTGAATTTCAGTAGATTGATTGCGGCCACAATGAGATCTCTTGCGTACGCAAGAGACTTGGAAGATCTAGAAGCCAAGTCAATTGCGGTCGCACTGAGATCCTTTGCGACTGCAAGAGACCTATTCCAAAGGCGGAATTCCCTACCTAGATTTGACGTATCTTTCTAATTGGAAATCTTTTGATTTACACAAAATTTCGTGCACATATTTACAAAAGTGAATATGATAATTTGGAAAAGAATTGAAGAGAATATAATTTTATATATTCCAAAGAATATTTGATAATTTATTCTGTATCTTTGCAAGATACATTTTCACCAACATAAATAGCGCTGGGTCTTCAAGCATTACTGGGAATTATCATTGAGATCATCATCTCATAGGACACATGTGTTGTGCATATTCTACCATTTCTTTCTCCATTAAAGAAATACACTTCTCGGATTATTCATATCCTTGAAGAAAAGAAAGACATAGAAAATTGCTTGGAAGGACTCGTCAGCGAATTATTTCAAGCTCCTGTAGGTACATCTTCACCGACTACTCAAGGGATAGCAAGAAGATCGGACGAGAAATGGAAAGTAAGTTTTTCGCTTCCGCTCTTTTATTTGTTTCAATCATTTGCACAGAGGTTCTTTTGAATTGTAATTGTTTGGTCGTAATTTAGGATTTCGGAAAATGACTCAAATCCTAAATTGAAATTGCACCAACAAAGCATAGCACTAATACTAATATTAAAGTAATTTTGAAAGTAAAAATTCTTTCTCTCTAGTCGTTTTCAAAACATCTCCTCCTCATATAGGCTCATCCTCATGTAGAGGTCCTCCGAAGTCAAATCGTTCTTGCTATGTAATCCGAAATTGTTCATGAAAGATCTCAATCTCTTCACATCTTGCATCTACTCCCTTATAATACCACTTCTTATGCAAGGTAAAATCATATATTTGTTGAGATATACAATGCACATTCTCAATTGTGATCCTTGTAGCTCTTGGAAGTATAGGAAAGGAATCAAATCTTTGATGGTATTCGAGTGCAACATGTGACATAGGTTCCGGTATTGGAGAAGAGGTAGGTTGAGTTGATTAACTTGCACCATCACGATGAGGTTCCGGTATTTGAGTATCCATGTAGTTCAAAAACTTCATCCGGAATAGTCCATTGGTTGGGTTCGGCATGAGGAGCCATGATCCATTCATTTACCTTGAACTTTTTACTTGGAAGGCAAAAATTCCTCCCCTTAATCCATTCAATTGTATCAAGCTTCTCAACAATGTTCATAGGTTTAAAGGCCGGGTGAGGATTATAGAGAATTCTTAGTCCGACTTGAGTTATGATCTTGGTTAGGTGGTGATGATAGGGCAAGGATTTCTTTCCACTTGCAATGGCAAACCTCATGTGATTGAGAATTATGTAGGAAATTTGAATTATCTTTTAAAAATAAATTAGATGTCGAAGAAAAAACATAACATTCATGCCCATATTTGTTTTGATTTTGCTTTTGAGAGTAAGGATGTTGTTAATGAAGAGAAATGCTAACTGTTATATGGCATGTAAATGGGTCATGGACTCATGGTAAGCTTTTATTGCAGCTTGTTTGTTCCAAACCAAGCCTTGTAGTCATCTTGATGAGATTGTGCCGACCAAACTCTATATGGATACACTTCTTCTCCCACATTGGTAATCCCAAAAGCTTGGCACATAGTCTTAATGGTTATTGAAATTTCTTTGTCACAAATATAGGTAACAACATCCCATGGTTCACTCATAGGTTTCATATTGGCATAAAGAATTCGAATTGACAATTTTTGGTACATGGTGTTGCACTCAATGATTGATTGTCATTGCCATATAGGTAACAACTCATCTTGGTTGAACAATTTGCAAAACAATCAGTACTAACTTTTGCATAAGTTGAGTTTTGTTGAAGTGGAAGTTAAAACAGGTACATTTGAGATTGCCACCGTTATCAGTGCAGACTAATGGCTTTGAACTAGTCCGCACCAGTACACACTGGTACCAAATGGAATAAGTGGTATGAATCTTGATGATTCTAATAGGTTTCATGCCAACTTATTTTAGATCCATTTTACATGTTTTACATATTTCTTTTCCTTTTCAGTGTCGGGTCTGTAGGTTTCAAATTTAATAGAATTATAAAGAGAGATTGAGAGAAATGAATTGTATTGATCTTGTGTTGATTATAAATGTAAAGGTCTATTTATAGACTTGATTAAACTATTATCATAACCATCTTCCACATTCTACTGCCTCTATAATCTCCTACACTCAATTACATTGATAATCAACTACATAATTTGCACCTAGTAATATCACCAACCTATATTCCTAACATCCCCTCTCAAGCTCATCGTGCGGTACGCATGTTGAGCTTGTCTTGCAAATGCCTTGATAACACAATCTTGAATCGCCAATTGTTCGTTGAGTCTCCATGAAGAAAGAGTAGAATGAGCTCTTTTGGCTCAAGTTGTGTTCATAGAAACTCGTTGGAGTCTTCTTGAACAAAAATATAAGAAAAGAAAAGAAAAGAAAGGCTTTTTTTGAGTCCTTTACAATGGTTTTTTGGCTCATTGGTTCTTTAGCTCAATGGCTCTTTGGCTCATTAGCTCAATGGCTCTTTAACTCATTGGCTCTTTGGCTCAATAGTTGTTTAACTCATTGGCTCTTTGGCTCAATGTTTGTTTAACTCATTGGCTCTTTGGCTCAATGGTTCTTTAACCTAGCTCTTTGGCTTTGTACATAACTTCAAGAGGTTCTTGACTTTCTTATCTCAATTTGATGAGATTTAAAAGAAGAAGAGTGGAGCTCATTTCTAATTTGGCTCAATTTGTGATTTGAATTAAATCGGAGGTGTTTTTGAAAAATGGGTTGAGTTTTGTTCATATGGAGAATTTTCTTGATGATCGGATTTGTCAAGGTGCAAATGTCAGTTTTGAGCTGTAGGCTCAACTTGATACAATTTAATGGGCTGTTGGAAAAATGAGTTGCAGGCCCATCTTAGCACCACTGTGGCTTGACTCGGCAAGCAAATTAGATAGAATCCACCTCTGCTACTCGTCTTTCCTACTTGCCTTCTCTCTCAAGCAAGAAAAACAGAGGATTGAAATCAAAAACAAAAATCAAGATCAAGTACGCAAAACCCTAGTGCCAGAAGGAGAAGTGTTCGAGTTGGAGCAAGCACTTTGTGATTCTAGTCGAAAACGACATCGATGGAGCCATGTCCTTCCTCGAGCACTTCGTTTTTTGCCGTGATTGCGATGGTTCTAACTCAAAAAACAGATCTACCTTGCGTCAAAGCTAGCAACGGTTTCAGCTGAAAGATGACTCAGGTGGCTTCAACGGTGACTCTAGGCACAACATCGAGACGATCTGAGTCTCGTTCTGATGAGTCTAGAGGTGGTGGCAGTGGCTGAGTTTTCTGGTAAGGCTGACAAGCACTATGTGACAGTGTGAGTGATTGCTCGTGGCTGAAGCCCATGGCGAGTCCACTGATTGTAGTCTGGATCTGAGCAACAAGTCGATGACAGGTCTGATCAGACAGATCTCTGTTCTTGAGGCAACGATATGGTGGTTGTGGCTCTCAGTGACGATCTGATTAGGGCTTTGTATGTGCGCTTGATCTGATCTTGATAGTAGGAGATCGATCCGAGACTTTGCTTCTGTTACATCGTCAGCAACGAATCTCACCACGGATTTGCGAGTTTGATATCATTGGTGCTTGAGAATGTAGGCTCGTGCTCAACGTTTGACGACGATGCTGGTGGTGCTCAGCTTCAGACTCAGCTAGATCTGCTCGTCTCGGTGTTCTCTGATCTGATTAGCAACTGGTCATGATCTAGGTCGAACGGTGGTAGTGCTCGATAATTCAAGAACTCCTCTGGCAAAACGAGATGGTGACAGATGAATCAAGAACTCTCTGATCTGGCTCTTGCTCAACTGTGGTGGTTAGTCGATTGCTCTCTCGACAGTGATTCTCGTCTGAGAATAAAGAGATGGAATAGGTAGAGAATAGAGAGGTTTAGATCTGGGAATAAAAGAACTTATTTGGTTTATTTTTCGAATAGAGTAGAATATAGTTGAATAAAGTAAAATCGAGGTGTTTTTTGTGTGGAATAAACTGAGAATAAGAGCATTATTCCTGGAATAGGCGTGAGCCTTATTCCAGTATTATTCCTGGAGCTCTCATACCATAATAGAATTGTAAAGAGAGAATGAGAGAAATGAATTGTATTGATCTTGTGTTGATTACAAATGTAAATGTCTATTTATAGACTTCATTAAACTATTATCCTAGTCATCTCTCACATTCTACTACCTCTATAATCTTCTACCCTCAATTACAATGATAATCAACTACATAATTTGCACCTAGCAATATCACCAACCTATATTTCTAACAAAATTAAATAATTTATATTTTTGGTATACATTGTTCACAGTGAATATGTTAAAACGATAAAAAAATTTAATTAGCAAATGTCACTTCTTTATTTCAGGAAAATGATGAATAAAGAAACATAAATATCAACAAGGACATTTTGGACATTTCATCATTTTATTAATTTTTTATATGCTATTTCAACTAACTTCTTGCCAAACGATATTTTCACTATTCCGAATAGTTGAAAATACCACTTCTACCATTTTTCTAGAATCACACTATTCTATTATTACCATCCGAATTACACTCTTCTAGTGCTATTTAATGATTTGCCAAAAGGACCCTTACTCAGTGGCAGAGCCACGTTAAGCCAGAGGGTGCAGCTGAACTCATCTGAAATTTTTTTTCAAAAATAACCATATATTTTGAATTTTTTTTACAAATGACTATATAAGATAATTTTTTTTAAGAATAATCATCATTTCGAACCTCTGAAAAAAATCGTAAATCTTGAACCCCTGACTAAAATCCTGAATCTGCCCCTGCCCTTACTGTTTCTTTTTTTAAATAGAAAACATTTAATTATTCAATATTGTAATCCCCAAATACATTATAATTAACACACTGATACAGTGAGCACTGCACAACATGCATTAAAACAGAAATATAAAAATCACGGGGCACGTACACAGAAAAGAAGCCAAACTGAATTCAAGGAAGAGGCTCAAATCTTATGACTTTATCAGTAACATGAGTTAGAGGAGGAAGGTTGTCAATGAATTTCGTGCATCGAACAACGTGCAGTGTGCTAAGCTGTGACAAAGCCATCGGCTCCACCAACAAACTCTCCAAGCTCTCCAATTTGTTGAGTTTTAAGGACTGCAACTGTGGGAACCCCTCTGCCAAGCAAACCATTTGCTTCCCTTTGTACGCATCATCTTTTAAGCTCAGAAATTTTAGAGCTTGTAGTTTTCCTAGCCTTGGCATGGGATCTTCCTTCAATGAGGATTTAGTTAGAGTGAGCTTTGTAAGTCTTGATGGAAACTTAACATTATCTATGAATAGTTTCCTGCAGTTCCATTCTCCTTCTAATTTAATTACCTTCACTGTCTCAAGGTTCGGAAAGGCCCTTGTGTCGAGAAATTCTGATGGTACTTTGTTGCCAGTAATTCCAATGGAGAGAAGATTAACCAAATGGCTCAGTAGATTAGAAACAGATCTCCCTAATTCCGGGTTATCATTCCGGATTATAAGGGCCAACTTTCTAAGAGTTTTGAGGAAGCGTGGAATTTTGTCTACCCAAGATACAGGAACAGCTACTGTTTCCAAGATTTGTAGGTCTGTTATATTGGATTCAGCAGGTGGACCTGCAATTTGATGTTCAGGACTCACATGTACATGACGAAGTGCTGAGATCTTCCACAGAGATTCAGGTAAGGTTACAATGTCTGTATTTCTAACATCCAATGTTTGAAGATTTTGGGAAGTCCCTTAAATCAGGAATCTCAGATATCTTACTATACCTCATGCCCAGGTATCTTAGGTAAGTCATGCTCGGTAAAGCTGTTACTGGGATTACAGATTTGTTTAATTCCAGCACTTTGAGGAAGACGGCACTTCCAATAACATTTCTATCAAAATCAAAAGCTAGAAAGGAATGTATATGATTGTTTTCCACCTCTGTGTATTGTTTCTTATTATCATGATGGATTGCTAATCGGAACAAGGATTCCATCATTTCCTTGTCTGGATTGGCAACCAAAAACCCATCCTCGTAGGATTTTTGGATGACAAATTCATGCAAAGAAGGAAGCACCCGGCAGTATTTGATTGTGCCTAACATTGATCTCTTTGAAACATAAACCAACGACCTGCAAGCAAAAAAGAACATTAGTACATATTTATGAAAGAACAAAATTTCCGGATGGAAATGAAAACCTTTTTATCTAAGAAAATAAGAGTTAATTAGTTTCCACAAATAAATTTAACATTTCTTTGTTCTTGGGGGTGTGATGTACGTCAACTTCCATTCTTGAGGTTATGCAGGTACCTCATTCCCAGTTTACTTCAAACAAAGAAGTGCTTTTGTTGATCATTATATATAGAGACCAGAGAAATAAATATATTTACATTTTTGTAGTGAGAAACAATATTCATGTTTATGGCTGATCATTTTTTCTAGGAATTTATGAACCCCGTAGACCTGATAATTAGAAGCGACAGAATTAACCCCGTCCAACAGACCTGCCAGACCAATCCAATTTGATATTTTTGAAAAAATAATTCAAACTAATCTGAACCCAATACCATCTAATCGGCAATATTCTGATTATTTGAAGTTTTCGATTCATAACTTGATCCTCTAACCCAATCTAACTTACGACTCAAAAATTCTCTCGCTTGCTTGATGCTGTTTTGGAAGTAAAAAATTTAACTTGACCTTTGAAAAATCCAACGGATTCAATCCGACCCGAGCCAATTTTTTTTTACAAGTCAAATTAGTCCGAACCTAATATCCCTGAAACACTTGAAACAAAACATGGTCTAAAATTGGATGACTCGAACATGACACGTAGCCTAAAAATTATTGGAAGTCAAACTGATCTGACTTGATTCAACCCTATGTGTCCCGAATAATTGACACCTTTACTAATAATAGATATAAATTATACGATGGAATGTCAATTTCCAGAGAAAAAAATGAGAATACCTTTTAACAAGTTGCTCCAGGTACTTATCTGCAGTCTCCTCTCTAGTTTCCCCTTCCACTGGTATAACAAATCCTTCAGCAATCCAAATCTCAGTTAGAGAACTAGCAGGAATCTTATGAGCAATCGGGTAACATGATAAATAAAGAAAGCACGGTTTGAGAAAGTAAGGCAAATCATTATAGCAGTAGGAAAAAATGCGCCACATATGATTGCCAGTAACATGTTTATCTGACTCTTTGATCCTGCCCAAATCATCTTTCACCATGCTCCATGTGTCATAAGCCTTTTGTTTGAGTGAAAGGAGACTCCCTACAAGGACAAGCGCGAGAGGCTGTCTCTCACATGCCTTGCAGATCAGTTTTGGTAGATTGTCCAGTTCTTTGGATAACTCCAATAAGAAATTCTGCATTTGAGAAGATCCGTTTAGCTTGCCAAGAGCTGGAAATGCTTTCATGAGGAGGAGTGCTTGGCTCTTATCCTCATTCTGTTTTATGCCACTGACAACGTTTGAATCATCTACTGCATCAAGAAGCAAAGTTTCAATGCTTTTTATGTCACCAAAAGAGTTCACCACTGCATCTATGTTTTGCTGCTCCAACTCATCTTCTGCTACTTTTTGCTTCAGATAATTGCAGGAAACAATAATGCCAGTGATGAAATCTATGGTTTCCTTCCATTCCTTCACCAAACCATCAATCCCGGAGATTGACGAATGCTTTTTATAAGCATCATTGACAATATTTTTCATAAAATTTCCAACCTTACGGACGGTTAGTCGCAGAGCCTCAACTAGAGACTGCCTTTCATCCTCAGGGTGCACTGTGAAGCTTTTCCTCTTCATGAATAACTGGACGTTATTTAGTTCTCTCACTAGCAAATCCAGATAATTCTCATAAATAGGTGCATTGTCGTTTAAAAAATCTTTGAAGGAGGATTCAGATAACATCTCAATTATGGTAGGTAAGGCATCCATCTCTGTTATACTTGTTCAAAACAGTTCAATTGCGAATCACCATCTAACTGCAATTAATGCAAAAGGAACTTTAACACAGTAATATATATATTTTTTCATGTATTGAAAGGTCACATAAGCTGCTAAGATGGAACTGTTATGTTTTGTCTCTCATCTCACCAATTTTGTTATTTACTATTTTGATAAGATTTATATACGTAAGTTTCCTTTTTCTTCTAAAACTCTACTGAATATTGAATATGAACAGACGCTTCCAGCTTACTGATTCGGTGTCTCTTGCTCTTCTTTTCTTTCTGATCCTAAGAAGTGGTATTAGAGCGAGGTTGCCGTTCAGGTTGTCATCGGTAACACAAGGCAGGAGGGGGAGGAAATCTGGAAGTTCGATCGGAGGTCTAAGCTTTTGCTCCATTGTTCGTGCATCAGTCTCTCCTGTGCGATTTTGCTGCTTCCGTTAGGTGTTTTTGGGCTGCTTCCGCTTAGGTGCGCCATTGTACCATCGCCAGGTGATTTGAACTCTGTGAACCGCGACAGGCTATTGAATCATGTGAAACCCCATCCTACAACCTCTCTATTTGCTGTGCTATTTTGTGTTTTTGGGTGAACCACTCAGAGCTCAATTTCGGGTGATTAAAATCTGCTGCCATGAGTTCAAAGTTCATCTATATCTACCAAATTTGATATTAAAAAGTTCATGGCACAAGTAGTTTTGCGTTATGGCAAGTTCGAATGAAAGCAATTTTGTCCAATTTGGGTGTTAAGGCTGCCATATCTGGTCAGCCTAAGGATCTAGAAGGAGAGAATCATGATAAGGATTGGGAGATAATGAATAATAGAGCTCTCTCAACTGTTCAACTCTGTTTGAGTGACTCAACCGTTCAGGAAATTCTCTCGGAAACAACAGCTGATGCTTGGAACAAGTTAGAAGAAATATTTATGAAGAAATCAGTTACAAACCGCCTCAAATTAAAACAGAGATTTCACTCATTGAGAATGGCTGAAAATACCTCCGTTAAGGCTCATATCTCTAAGTATACCGCTCTTCTCAATGACATGGAGATGATTGGTATTAAGATGGAGGATGAAGACAAAGCTATTGTTTTGTTGTGCTCACTGCCCAAGTCATATCAGGGATTCAAGAAAACCATGGTCCATAGTAGGGATTCACTCACTCTTGAGGATGTCAAGAGCAATCTGTTGGTCAAATCTGATATTGAGTATAACTTGACTACCTCAGAGAACAGAAATCAGGAGGTTGGTCTATATGTTAGGCGAGGGAGGCAGAATGAGAGGAAACACCACTCAGGAAGAAGTCGTTCAAAGTCTATACATAAGAACCTCACATGTAATTGTTGCAAGAAAAGAGGACACATTAAGGTTGACTCTTACAAGATTAAGAACAAACAGAAGGCTGAAAAAGGTGCAAATTCAGGAGAGGCAAATGTAGTAGACTCAGATATCGGTGATGTGTTGTTCGTTGCGAATGGTAGAGAAAATTTTGAATCGAGTTGGGTGATGGATACATAAGCTTTTCGACATATGACCCCGAATCGAGAGTGGTTTGCCACTTATGAGTCAACTAGAGAAGGTGGAGTTCTTTTGGGTAATGATTATCTGTGCAAGATTGCAGGTATTGATACTGTTAAGATCAAGATGCATGATGGGGTGACCCGTACATTGACGGGCGTGAGGCACATTCTAGATTTGACAAAAAATTTGATCTCTTTAGGTTCTCTTGAAGATGTTGGCTGTAAATTTCAGAGTGAGGGTGAAGTTCTTAAAGTGTCAAAGGGGGCTCTCACTTTGATGAAGGCAAAGAAGGTCGGTACTCTCTATTTCCTAGATGGCACCACATTCACAGGCTCGACTGCCATTGCTAGCTCCATTTCATATTCTGACCCTACTAAGTTGTGGCACATGAGGTTGGGCCATATGAGTGAGCGAGACATGACAATGTTGAGCAAAAAAGGCCTTCTATGTGGTTAGAATACTGGCAGGGTGGAATTTTGTGAGGACTGCATCTTTGGCAAGAAAAATAGGCTCAGTTTCAGCACCGTTGTCCATAACACGAAGGGTATTCTAGACTACATTCACTCAGATTTGTAGGATCCTTCGCACGCTCCCTCAAAAGGTAACGGTTCTCGTTACATGCTCTCTTTTATTGATGATTTTTTGAGAAAAGTTCGGGTGTTATGGACACTGCTTGTTCTAGTTTCAGCAAGCAGTGTTAATCCTTCGCAGTGTCTCTTGCTCTTCTTTTCTCTCTGATCCTAAGAGGAACTAAACAATTGCTGAGCTAACATTACAATCTCTCTTGTTAGCAAGTGATGTTGAGATTTGGTTTGTTGATGAGGTGAGGGCATAAGTGGACTAATATATTATGATTTGATAATGTCTGATTGGTTTAGAAATTATAATATAATTGCTAGATAAGACAGTGTTAAGCAGGTCATTTTACATTATGAATAGCAACTAAAATATTGTTCTGGCTATTATTGTTCCCAATAAAATTATTGGACAAAAAAATGTTCAAATAAATGGAAGCAGAAAAAGTACAATCTTGGGAAAAAAAAAGAATTATCACCTCATTCCGGGCTTTTCAATGAGCTCAATTTGCTGATGACACCGCTAACAAACTAAAAAAAACACCAAGCATCACACCCTCATGATTAAGCTAGATTTCAGGCAGAGTCATAATTCATAAACCACAATCCATCCGGACTTGCCATATTATCAACCATGCATAAAACATTAACATATCAGATCCAGCCATGGACCATAAGTGGTTAAAGTAGAAATTGGATCAAACGGAAAATGAGACCAAAAAACTAGACTCAAGAGAAATTCAGTGAGAGAGTG
This sequence comes from Eleocharis quinqueflora, assembly GCA_964058865.1. Taxonomy (NCBI): domain Eukaryota; kingdom Viridiplantae; phylum Streptophyta; class Magnoliopsida; order Poales; family Cyperaceae; genus Eleocharis; species Eleocharis quinqueflora. The sequence continues at coordinate 48,054 of CAXKVX010001738.1, forward strand.
GAAGTGAAATACAAAGAGGATGAACTCACCTAGTGTCGTGATGGATTAAGGTCTTTTGATCAAGTTGACCTGGTCGTGAAGAGAGAGGGGAAAATAGCTAACTTAGGCAATACAGAGTGTGTGTGCGCGAAGTTCTCAAAAAAGAGAGTGTGTGGGGGGGGGCGTGCATGAAGGAAAGATTCCTTTGACACTATGATTTTTGCACAATATTTTCTTAAAAAGAAGGTTTCATTTCATTGGTTAGCAAACATTATCTTTTTTGTTTAAAAATAAGTTGGGCCACCTGCGGAAATCATCGAAAAGTTGGTTACCAAGTCGATGTCCTGGGGGTTTAAAAAAAAGAAAAGTCGATGTCATATATATTTAACAGTTTGAAGAGAACGACCCTTCTGCTTATAATGCTCTGATTTCTTGGATACTACAAAGTCTTTACCAATTTTTGTCCTTCAGCTCTTAAAGAAACATAGTCATCTTCTATTCAGAACTATATTTTAAGATGGTTATCATTTTTGGTTTTGTACATTAAAACTACCGGGCAGGTATAATGCATTCACCTCGAAATCTGTATGATACTAGATCGAGATAATAAGACGAAGGCTATCTTTGTAGAGGCAAATACTTTCTTTGTAGAGGCAAATACTTTCATATTTTATCGGAGTACACGGGTATCTAACTCCATTAATTATATACAATTTATTTTATAATAATATATAATAATTTTATATTTTTAATTTTCAAGATTCAATTTCACCAATCACCATTAGCAGGAGTATTTAGGTGTACACAGCTAGTGAAGCATACAAATTTTTTCCCTTTGTAGAAGCTGAGGTTAGAGCTATTGTCACAATTACACGAGGACCAAGTATTGAGACACCTGCATATATAGGGGTGGCGGAACCCGACCCGATCCAACTAGATTCGAGAAACCTGCTCAATTCGATTCGATCTGAATCTGATCCGACCTGATTTGATATTTTGATAATTCAAACTATTCGAACCCGACCGACTCGTCCGAGATGATCTGTAATCCGAGATGAAGTGACACATGAGTGATCCAAGCCCAACCTGAGACGATCCGTAATCCGAGATGACGCGACACATGATGACCCTAGCCTGACCCGACCCGACCGAACTTGACCTGATACAACTTGTAAATCGATTTAATTCTATCTTGCCTACACCATAATTTAATTTTACTAACAAATTAACATCAGATAAAGTCAAAATTTAATAACACAATTTCATAACGCGATCCGATCTTTTCCGATTAAAATTTTAAAATTCGTGGTCTAAATCAAGATAAAAATATGGTAAATTCTCTAATGAATCGTAAGCAATAGAGACCATTCAGTTTCAAAAATATTATCCTTTTTAGAATTTTTATTTTTATTCTTGATAAATAGAAATGATTACTTTTAAATAAATGAATTTCTCCTATAAAAAAGATGGTAAAAAAATACCATACTGTTAAATAAAAGTCAAGTTGTGGTATTGATTTGAATTGGCACCAAGTTAAACTTTAATCCATAATAGATCAACCTGTAAATAAAATAGTCAAAGAAAATGACTAATTATTGGAATGGTTAGTTTGTTACTCTCAGAAAAAATACCACCAAATTTGTTAGAAATTATAATCTCCAAGTAGATCCGAATTCGAACTCGAAAGACAACAACAAGAAACTGAGGCAATGCTAGGGTAGTGAGCAATGCTCGAGTAGTATGAATAACTCCGAAGGTACTGATGAAATCCGAAGAGCTCGAAAGTATGTCAAGATAGAAGATCTCGAAAAACTGAATATGAAGAAGACTTGAGAGATCAATCCGAAGTCACTTACAAAGATAGCTTGAGTTGACAACTTGAGTTACAAATACCGAAACTAACAAATTTGACAAGAAGGCCACCAAAGCTAAAGAAAACACATGGAGTACAAAAACTTTTGTATCGTAGCATTAATGAGCTACATTGAGCTAGGAGGGTAGCTGTAGATTTTTTGTGTAATTGTAATGATTGTGTCATTTACTATAAACATGAGTAGATAGTAGAAGGAAATAAGAGAAAGAGAAATGTCATTATAATAATTTCTCGGTTCAATAGAAAACTGATTTTAAATGTACACTCTCTTCTCTCTTCGATCTAACAAATTCTATCTTAAATCCTCCTAAATAATTTCTTTGGTGATGTGAGTTAAGCACTATCTGTTCTAAGTGAGTTGTTAGTATATTTGCCTGAACAATTTGTGAGTGTGTTCGGAAACTTCTTATGTTCGAGAACATCCGTTCTTCAGAAAGTGTCCACAGAAGTGTGTAGCCCACCTCGTGTGAAGTTTAAAACAACAAAAATTGTGCACCAAGTTCAGCTTGAATTTTACATTTTTTGTCGAGACACAAAGGTCTTCTTCTCCAAAAATTTCCGCACCAGTTCTCTACCAAATTGGCAAGAAAAAATTAGAAAGCCATTCCCTCCCAAACCAAAAAGGGGCAACGACTGTTAGTCCGACTACTGAAGTGTAACACAGCCAAAATCACACAATTTGTGCACTGGACATACCAGTTCAACCCGTGTCAATCAAGTTTCAGATCTGACATCAGCTCATTCGGTTGAGAAAATCAGTAGAAACCACCTGATTCCGACTCGATACACCATGAGAAGAAACCCATACCATTAATTGCCTTAAATTTCATAAGCTCCTATCCACCGTTGAAAAGAGTGAACGACTGAAATTCACATTACGAGAATAGATAGCAACAATTTTTCAGATTAACACAAACTATGGCCACTAGAATAGTGAGGGCTCCTGAAAGTGTGAAATTCGCATTACGGGAACTCGAGGATATGCAATCTGTAGAAGCTGCGGCCTTGAGTGGGGCCACAGTTCTAAGCAGAGTTTCCTTGGAGCTGCAGCAAATACTGAAGTTTCTGCAGCAGAATCACCGAGTTCTAATGAATGTTGAAGCCAACTGGGAGAAAAAGATAACTGATCCAGATGTCCAGAAGTGCACAATGGAGCTTGAAGATGTAGCCAAGTACACTGAGACAGCTATTTTCAAGTTCATCAACAAAGTGGGAAGTGTCAATCACGCTCTCCTTCCGGATATTTTCAAGAAGATTGAACCTAAACCTGTCGACTTTTTTGCTCTTCATAAGCTTAAGGCTGACATTAAAAAAATCAACTCAAGAGTCGAAACGATCAATATCAAAGATCTTGGTGAGCCTAGCGAGAGCGCCATCACCCTACCAGCTCGGAGGTCTATTTGCAACGTGGACGAGATTTGGCTTCTCGGCCTTCAAATCCACAGGATGTGTATTCTTCAAAGACTACTTGATGAATGGATTCAAACACGCTCTGTGATACAAGTAGTTGGAACTAATGGTTTCGCAAACACAGTACTTGCAGAGAGGATATACCAGAGGTTCTACTTTAAATCTCATGTATAAAGTTTCAAAAATATTTGTCAAGTTATTATTTTACTGTGTTTTAAACCAATGAAGATGGTTCATTCAGAGCAGCTGGTTGATAAACATGCATGGTATGTTGTAGGAATATTTCTTGAAAATACCAACAGGCAACAGCTAATGTTTATTTAGGACAATTTTAATCTGGTAGATCAGTTTTCACAATTAAGATTACTAAATCACTTTTCACAATGAAAGAATATATTTGTTGATGGAAAGAATCAATTCTTTATTTTTGTGCTACATGACCTTTGCAAAGCAGTCCTTATTTTGCAGCACTGAGGTGAAGACGCATTTTGAAGCCTGCTTTTGGTTATTTCCGCAAATCCGACTGGACACAGAGTATGACGATCTTGGGTACAAGCCTCGTACTTACCTGTTTCAACCTATTGACATCTTGAGAAAGATGCTACTAAAACTTGGTTTCACCAAGTACTCGGATACTCATGATGTAGACCATCTTATATTGTCAAGACTTCAAGAATTCCTGAAGGAGAAAAGATGTCTTGTTGTTATCGACGACAATTGGACAGAACTATGGACTCTACTCAATGCTGTTTTTCCGGATGGAAACAATGGCAGTCGGGTGTTGATAACTACTAAAAGACAAGGACTCAGTGATTACAAATACGAGCTCCCGTTTTTAAATTACCAAGATAGTTCAAATTTTCTGAAAGAACTTGGTAAAAAGAACTCTCTTGAATTTGAAGAGTATCCTTCTGATTTGTTTCTGAGTAATCCATTATTTTTTCAAAATGACTATCCAAACAAACGTGATGAAAACCAGTGGTTTGGTACACTTCCGAGTGTTCTTAAGATGTGCATCGTGTACACGGCAGCTGTTTTTCCTCGTGGTAGCATAGTTCATGCTGATTCACTAATTCGACTTTGGATCTTTGAAGGCATCATACCACCTGAGCAGGGAAGAACAGAGGACATCGCTGAGGACTACTTAGACCAGCTTGTCCAAAGGTAATTAATTTGTAAATTGTAAATTAGTATTAAGTTCCAGAATTTATTTGGCAACGTGCTTGATCAATAGGATGGGTTACACGAGATAATTAATTAAGGTAAACTTATAATGTAAAGCCAAATCAGAGGAGGGAAATACATAGGTTGGGGTCCATATTCCTGGAGTCTTGCTCAGGGTCATTTTATTGGGTTCCACAGCGCTATTAGTGAAATAAGACAACTAGAGAAAACTAGTTCTTCTATATATATAAATGATGCTCATAAATTTTTTAAATTCATTCAAATATTGCATCATATCACTCATTTCATATAATAATAATTTCTGATTGTCAGAATATAAATGATATATGTTTTGTTTGCTTCTGTAATTAACCATATGGTAACAACCAATTTGTGCGCAACTGATTATGAAGTTCACCTTTATTCTGTACAGGGGCTCACTTCGTATTATTGGGGCATATTATCATAATCAAGCTAATCACCTAACCCGTAGCATTGTTCTGCACCCTAGTCTGCACCGCATTTTCAATTTTACAGTTCCCAGGAAACATTCTATGCCTGACAAAACTGAAATGGAGTTTCCCCCTGTCACCGTCTTACTTTCTATAGATGACTTGGACAATTATGATAATCATCGTGATAAAACTGCAAATTGGCATCGCTTGGCACTGCACTTGCCGTATAAATTCAAGAATACTTCTTCCTTTGTAAAGGGACCAAAGCTGAAGTGCTTCAATTGTCCAAGCCTTCATTCTTTGTTCTTCTTCGGTTCTGTCGCGCCAGTTGAAAGTTCTCAGTTTACTTTTCTACGGGTATTAGCAGTGTTCTCAAGCCACATCCAGCTTCCTGAGGAGTATACACCATGCTGGTTGGATGCGTTAATTAACTTACGATACTTGGGGTTTATATTATGTTTGGTCGAAGGCGGATCTCTAGGAACAACACTTAATAGTTTGTGTAGGCTGAAAATCCTGGATCTATCAGAGTCGATCGTTTCAGGATTATCTGAGTTTATAAAGAACAATAACAAAGTGGAAGTTGTGGGTCCTGCTAAAGAAGAGTTGCGGGAATGTTGGTTTCCCGTACCGGATATGTGCCAATAATTAAATTAATTGGGATACCAGTGAGTTCATGAAATCATATTATAAGAAATCAAGCTGCATATTTGTTGATGATTCCATCAATTTTTCATGTTTTCGCATCTCTGTTTTGCCTCATTTGATATTATGTTTGGCATATATAGGTTGACATAGTGTGCAATTGAAACACAATATAAATAATGTACTCCTTTTTCTGGTTTGTAAATTCTATCGCATCTTTTAATAAAAAGAATAAAGTAAGTTGTTGATTACCAAAAAAAGTAGGTTGTTGATTACAAAAAAATAAAAATAAAAAACAATTTGGACATAAACTTAACACGCGAATTATTTAAAAAAAGATTAATTTCTTGTACCCTCAATTTATAAATTATGTCAGGCCTGCTGCAGCAGAGGCAAAGAGAAAAGAGAGGAAGAGTGTTGAATTAATGTTTTCTCGGTTTTTATGTTAATTAATTATTTAGAATTTGAAGGGTCAGTTGAGAGGTACAATAATGTTATTATTAATGTCATTTAAGTCATAGGAAAACTAAAAGACATCTTATAGCCTATAAATATAGACGTTATCATTTGTAATAGTAAGTGAGCAAATAAACAAAGTTATAATGTGCAGTTGTGATATAGAAGATATATTTTCTGTTTCTTCATCTTTCTTTCTCTTCCACTAAAATATTATAACAAATGCCACCAACATAAGTGGTATCAGAGTGTCAGGTTGATTAAGAGGGATCGATCATGGCGAAGAAAAAAAGAAGAAAAAAGAGAGAAGAAGAGAAAAGAAAAAAATATGGTGAGTATCGGTGTTTTGTTTTTAAAAGAAGTTAAGTGTTATGTTGTTTTCAGTTTAGTTTAGTATATAAGTTATTTGAGTGTTAAAAATTGAGTAAAAAAAGAGTGTAAAAAATCGAATCCCCTATTTTGATTTTTGAGAGAAAAGAAAGTGTCGGATTAATTGAAAAATATAGTAGGTTGAGCTTTGTTGAAAAAAAGGAGAAGAGTAAAAGAAAGGAAAATTATTTTTGTGGTGCTTTTTAAAATAGTTTTCAAAGATATTGTGAAACAAATGAGAGTTGCTTCTTGATGATTACTTCTAGAAAATGTTGAGTGTATATTTTTTAGTAATGGTGATATTAAAAGAGGAGAAAAAAGAAAAATTTGACAATGGTGAGAGAAATATATCAAGCAACGATGTTATAAAAGTGTGGTGAAGTATCTACCCATGATCTTGGAATAATTTATCGGAAAGTGTAATCGATGTGAGTAATGACTCACAAAAGAAGTCTATGACACAAGAGATGATTGATGGATAAAAGGCCAGTGACACAAGTGTTAGAGAGAAAAAACAGTAACACGAGAGATTGTTGCTGGAGAAAAAAAGGATGAACATCATGAGAAGATGTGGTGAGGAGCACATGAATAGACGCGGTGAGGAATCACGGTGTGGGTGTGAGGCTCACATATATATGACCTGAAAAGTCAGGCAATTTGAGAAGGAGATGAAACCACAACTAATTTTGCAAGCAGAAAAGAAGCGTAGATGTATGCTAACACGAATGATGTCGAAGGATGACATTGTGAGTCGCTGTGAGTTATAAAAAATATACTGAAGACATGAAGGTAAGTCATGAAGAATGAGAAGTAGCAAGAATCAAGAAATCATCGAGAATGAAGATACAAACAAAAATGAAGGAATTGTAGAAATACCATCAACACAATTGAAGAAACAACAAATTAGTATATTTTAGAAGATTTTTGGAGATGATAGACAAAAACATTAAGGGGGAGGGTGTTGAAATTAATGTTTTCTCAGTTTTTATATTAATTATTTGTTTAGAACTTGAAGGGTTAGAATTTGTAGGGTTAGAATTTGAAGGGTAATGTTGGGAGGTGCAATAATTTATGTTATATTAATGTCATTTAAGTCATAGAAAAACTAAGAGACATCTTATAGCCTATAAATAAAGATGTGGACATTTGTAATAGTAAGTGAGCAAAGAAATAAAGTTGTATTATGTAGTTGTGATATAGAAGATATATTTTCTGCTCCTTCCTCTTTCTTTATATTCCACTAAAATATTGTAACAAAAGGCATAAGCCAACAGAGTCAGCACTCGAAAAAATTCTAGTCTAGGGAGGTTGTGTCGCCGGCCTCTCTCGTCTTTTCTCCTCCCTCTCCCCCCTCTTCTCTCCTTTTTTTATGTCCCCTCTCCTCAATCCTAGACGGGAAATGTCATTGTTGTCGATCTCCCCCGCTTCCACCATATTCCTCTTCTCACTCTCCTCGCTCTCTCCCCTATCTTCTCCCCCTCCTCTCCCATTTCCTCTTTGCTAAGAAACCTTAGGCGGGGTTGTGTGAACAACGAACGCAATTCGTGACTGTGTGTTGTGGGAGATCTGTGCGACCTGTGATGCGATAGGTGATTTGCTCATGGGCCTCCCTGATCAGGGATTTGTTTTGCAGGATCTGGTGAGATGGTCTGCATGAGAGCATGGTTGGTTGTCTGATGACGAAAGAATATGGAGAAACTGTTGTTATAGAGGATATTTAAATGTTTCAAGAGAAGGGGCAATTTTGCTATTTTGATTATTTCAGCAAATAAAGTGGATGGAATAAGTTGGTGAGGTGAATTGATGAGGTGCAAAGTGAGTGAAGATGGGGAGCTAATGAGGAAAGTCTACCTGGCATGTTGAGTGTGGTTAGTTTCATCAATTTTTTGTTGTTTGTTTTCATGATGAGATGGTTGTTATATGTTATCGATGTTATGAAGTGTAACTCTAATTTTGAGCTTGTTAGATAGGGTTGTCGGTTAAGTTTTGTACTAGATTAGCTTTTAGGTTGATAGTTAGATAAGACTGGATACTAGTATAATGATATAATGGTAGTGATTCAAGTTTCTCATATTGAAGGGTCTTGTTAAAAAATACTTTGTGATTTTAAATATTAGATGGGTCTTTATTTGTAATTGTTTACTTTTGTTTTCAATGAAAATCGAAGTGGTGCCTCACTTCAAAAATATAGAGACTAGTATGCAGCTTTTAACTATCAACCTAAAATCGAAGTGGTGCCTCCTCATGCTCTTTCTGCTCTTCTTCAATTCCTTTCTCTTCATAGTCCACTTTTTGACTTTGTCTCTGATAGGCCATTTTGTCAATAGCCTAATTACCAAAGGCCCATGAGCTAGCCCTACCCGAAAGACCCAGAGAAGCCTGCAAGTACCCGAATTAGCTTATGGATATGAAAGGCACCTCCCGAAATAAACTTAACCAAAACAGTGCATCCCAAAAATAGCATCCGAATTAAACCGTCTTTTACATATACCCACTATAGCACGACTCAAGTAATCGCCCACGATTGATACCGGTAGCAAACCGACATTTATAGGGTATAAATACATCCCCTTCCATCACAAAGGGACACGAGATCTCTAGTACACATAGTACACGAAAAAACCATCCAAGCTAAGAAAGCCAGTTAAAATCTGTTTAACTGCTCTCCACCTACTTCAATCCCAACCCATCTACGGACTATCTCCCAGATAGATCATATCAGCGACCATGGGGACAACCCTTACTCTCATAGCTAGGTTATTCAATGACAGTAGCACCAATAGGAGAAGAGATGATGGGAGGGAGAAAAAGACAGCGGAACCACGACGCCATGGAGCCAAAAGATATTCATTACGGGCCACCGACCCCGATCGGCTCATGGATAGCACAATCGCAACTTCCGATGCCCATGCCCGAGAAGGTCCTTGTGTCCACTGATCAACCCCCTGACGAACCACTTCCACACAAACCCCCGAGAAGGCCTCTGCAAACACCTCTCCCCCCTGCGAGCACTCCCTCACCAATGCCACAACCAGGTGTAATGTTTTCTTCTTCCCCTCAACCAGCAAGTAATTTTGGCAGACCTATCCATGGTAGGCCAGAGTATCCTTTTTTGCACGAACCACGCCCATGGCCTTAGTATCAACCCATCCAACCTTCAGGTATCCCCCCGGTGCCTGGGAGCCTTGGAGCCACCCACCTGGGGGATATCCATGAAACGGGTATTATACACCATACGATTACCAAGATTGGTATACTTGGCCCAGTAACTCGGTAGTTGTTCCTCAGCCTGTACCCCCAACACAAACAACCGGCCGAGCTTGGGGACACTTCCCAAATAGTGTTTTTTTTTTTAATCACAAATAGTTTTTTATATTAAATCTTATTGTTAGATTATTTTGTAACAAAATGTTATACCTTATAAATTATCTAATTCAATTATATGGCTATTAATAACTTCAAAATTAATAGGATGATTATAATTTGGTATTCCTAAATATTTAGTTCAATAGTATAAAATTAAAATTTACAATTGAATTTGCTATTTTACAAATCTTAATTCAATAAAATTGAAGGGTTGTTAACACACTTTCGGTGCAATTGTAAATAGGGATGCAAACGAGCAGAACTCGAACTCGTCTCGGTAAGTTAACGAGCTAACTCGGCTCATTACTATAAGTGATTACGAGTTGAGACTCTCAACTCGAGTTTGTCTTGTTAAGACTTGAGCTAGCTTGAGTTGACTCATTGGATTTTCCTCCTATTTACTACTATTTATTATCTCACTTACTTTCCCGAATCCAAGAAAGAAATAATCTATCATAGGTTGCATAGCGAGAAAGGTTTTTGACAGCAGCTGAGTGATAATTGACACACATTATCACTGAACCATGCACCAGAGGGTGGTAGTTGATTTGAATTGGGCCCGCAGTCATTCTTCAATCATGTTTGTTCCAAAGTGTCCAGTTGCGTTCATTTTATTTCTAAATATCTATTTTTCTACATTAAAGCTCAAAATCATTTTGTTTCTAAATACCTGTTTTTCTAAATACCTATTTTGCGTCTATTTTGCGTCTATTTTAAACTATTTAACTCAAATCAAATCTAAAATTAGAAGTTATGAAATGGCTTGACCTTTTTTAGTACATGTAGTAGTTCCTTCAAAATTTAGCACAACCTTTAATTAGTCTAGCAAAGGTTTTATTCTACCACAGAAATTAAACAAGCTAGCGAAAAGCAAGTACTAAGCAATGAGACAAGGAACACCACCGGTCAAGCAAGTACTAATATTTTAAACTACACCTAATGCGATGTGCAACATAACTTATAAAACTCTTATCAATAATTTAACTTCTTTTATATTATTAAATGTTTTTGATTGTATTGTAACTTGAAAGCAACGTACTACATCTCCCATTACTTTAGTTTCAAATATTTATCTAATCAAATGGTATCATTAGACAATTATATTTTGATGCATTTGTATATTTCTCGCAAATTAGTTGCTTAATTTCAATCGTATAGTATGCTGAATTTTATATGCATGAATCTCAAAATCTCAACTCAAGATTGAATCAAGAACCTCCAAATTTCAAATTCCATTATAACGCTTATTGTGTTGTGCAATGCAAGGCCATGGGGCGTTTTGGCATTCAAAAACTTCTTATAATCGGCATATGATTCTTCTTGAGACTATTTGTGATGAAATCACATCTGCTGTTATTCTGGAGGATAACAGGGTCTGTTATCTTCAGATCTGATCGTTTATTTTTTATCTAACAGTTAAAATATATAATACATCGAATTTCGTGCAGTCCATCTGAATTGTTCGTTCATCTGTGTGAAAATATAGGCGGTCAAATCAGAAAATAACAAAAATTAATCCTGTTATTCCGAAAATAACAGTAGATGCGAACTCTTTGTGGATAGACAATTAGACATAGACTTCTTCTTCTTCATTTTCAACTATGCCAAAAACTTCGGCAAAATCATTGCGAATTCTTGAGAAAGCTCGTTGAAATCTTGAGATTCTTGCAAAATTGGATGAAAAAACCTTGAGAATCTTGCAATATTTATTTCACATAAACTACTAATTAATTAACGAAATATAAATGAATCTTAAATTCAAGTTATAAAAAAGAACAACAAAAACTCGAGACAAAAAGCTGATCAACAAAAAATATTGTGTTGATATTTTAATGTTTGGCTGTCAAACGTCCTAAACGGCAGCGGAACAGAGTTGTTCCTTTTTCATTTCGTTTCGTTGACGAAACAAAAAAATCCTTCCGTTACCGTTCTGTTTCGTACAGAACAGTGATTTCCGCGAAAATTGCACTGAAACATAACAGATTTCACTTTCGTTTTTGTTCCGCTGAGTTAAACGAAACCAAAATCTCTTTTGTTTTCGTTCCGTTTTGGACGAAACGGAACGGAAATGTCCGATACGAAAGGATATTGACAACCCTACTCGTATCTCGAGATTATTCGGGCCATAAATTTTGTCACCTTCTGTTTTTAAGTTTACATATTAGTCCACGAGCTCGACAGGTAGTCAGGTACTGGAATGAGATCTTCTAACGCACAGCAAAAATACTATGCGTGCTGCGCAGTAAATATCAATCTTTGATTTGCATCGAAATTCGTGCAAGCTAAATTTTATAATATTAGATCCACTAAATAAAATGTGGACCGTCCGTAACTTACAACGCAGAAGAAAATCTGAACCGTCCGTAATTGCTGCGCGGTAGAAAAACAATTTTCGTCATGTACCTATCGGGGCAACCCTCCATGAATTATTCACCTTTAATTAGTCGACATGACTAAAGCCAAGGTTTTATTTTAGCAAATAAGACAAGCTAGCGAAAAGCAAGCAAGCAAGCTAGCAATTTTAATTACAAGGAACATCACCAGCCAAGCAAGTATTAATTTTTTAAGCTGGATCTAATCTAGTACGATGTGTAATATAACTTATAGAACTCATATGAATAATTGAACTTATATATAAATACATGTTCTTGATTGTATTGTAACTTGAAAACAACGGACTATATATATCTCCCATTACTTTAGTTTCAAATAATTATCTAATAGAAATGGTATCATTAGACAATTAAATTTTGATGCATTTGTATATTTCTCGCAAATTAGTTGCTTTTAATCGTATAATATGCTGATTTTTTTTATACATGAAATAAATCAAATTAACAAATATTAAGTTTTAATTTATTATGTGTTGTGATGAAGAAGAAAAATAAAGTTACCAAAACGTCACCATAAACTATGGATTACTATTCTTTTTTATATAATGATTTTTATTGATTTCAACAACATTTATCTTCTCTGCGATTTTGCACCTCCACCTCCACTACCACAAAAAAGTGATTTGTCAATGATTAAGCCGAACAGTTATACAATCGTTAGTGTCTAAAAATTGGCAAATCGTATAAAGAACCGATCACATATAGGTGTTGTCGAAGACAAATATTAACTTAATATTTGAGGTAATGCAACGATTATTTATTAAATAATATTTGTCTTAGGATCTTTTTTCAAATTAATAGCATCCTGAACAGCCTCTGGAAAAATAATAATGCATACAAACATCAATAAAATTTTAAACATTTTATAATTACATGCAAACATCAATATTTATAAGGCAAATTCTGTTATGGATCAAAATTAACTTGATTTTACTATTATCGACGCTAGATCAACTTGATTGTACAATTATTGATGATGATCAACGAATACGATTAATTTGAGTTTAATTTTTTTGTCCATAAAAAACTCACTCTATTTATAACAAGTTCATTTTACAAATGCATACAAAATAAATCTAAAACAAAACTAATATGTCTTCTTCTTCTTCTTCTCATGTTCTTCTTCTTCTTCTTCTTCTTCAATGTTTTAAAGGTTTGATTACTCGGAAAAGTAAAACAGAGAAGAAATGAGATGCAAAAATGAGAGAGAGAGACAATGGATATTTGAATAGAGGAGAAGAAATGTTGATAAATTTGGAGCGTTATATTTTAGTTTAATGAATGGTGTGATTGAGATAGGTAGCGATCCGTGAGAACTAAATGATGAAATGCTATTGATTTGTTTGAACAGCCATGGATCGTGGATGTTTGTTTCTCAATATCTATTGGTCAGAATCTATGGCAACGATTGTTAATTAAAAAACCGTTATCATATGTGTTTTGAGAATTTTTTTTGCAAAAAGTATATCATACAAACTTTAAACTTGAATTTAGAGGCTTCAGAAGAGTTTTTGTAAGCCTACAAATAATTAAAAACAAATATGATACATTAACACAAACTAGAACTAAAATTAATTAGATTTATAATCTACGTACACAATCTAATAAAACATATATAATAGAATTTTTCAGTTATAAATTCGAATACAATCGGAGAATATCAGATAAGAATACCTTCAAATAATATCAGATACTATTAGATAATAGTCAAATAATCGAATACAAATAGATGATAGCCAAATCATATCCTTATACATTGTAATTTTTCGGATACGAAATAATACAAATACGAATCAGATATTTTTGTTATTTTTCGATTACGGATCAAGATAATATTGGATATTATTCGGTCCGATTAAACTCCTAGTCGCTGACATCACAATTTAAAGTCAACATGCTTCTTTTTTAATTAAATTTTAATTGAATTGATTTGACAAATACAAATTTGTCACGATAATTAATGTCAAGTGTTCCCTCCAATAAAACTATTTAATTACAATAGGTTAAAATAATTGTTAATATAATATAACAACACAAAACTATTAAATGCAATTGGTTAAAGTTGTTAATATTATATAACATTTATTGTTATAATAGGTACTATCCATAAAATAGCATAATTATAATTTGACATAGTTTGATGGAGCATCATATAATACTTAAATGGTTAAGTTCATGCTTTCTAAATTTAAATACCAATGCAATATAACAAGTTTTGTAATTAATAAAGGTTTTTGTACGATTTAAGTTCCAATGTAAAGTTAAAAAGTTGTAGAACCCACATTTTGGTAACTCGTCACAACTTTATTTTACATAATAAGTGAGTTGTAATGTATTTTAGTCATTTTATAATAAACATAATTTGTACAATATATAATTATTTAATTTGAATACAACAATGTGACATGAATAAAAACTTAAATAATTTAAGAGTGAGAATGTAATGACAACAAAAACTTGACAATCTTCATATGCAAATTTAATATTATTTTATTCTCCATCAAAGAGTAATTAATATGAAATGATGCTCAAATTACATAAATTTCAAAACTCTCATCAACGAATAATATTAAGAAATCTATAATTGTTTTTTCCACTTAGAATTTGTAAGAAGTTTTTTTATTTGTTGTAACGATTGTTCAAGTTTCTATGTTTTTTAATGAATCTCCACTCTTAAGTTAAATTGTAAATATTATATATGACATATGACATCATTTTATTAGTTATCATTTGACAATTTTTTTAAATTTCTTTTTACAATAGCGTTATATTAGTCAATAAAATACACAATTAAGTTGGGACAATATAATTAGCCCTATAAAAAAAGTATCCATAAGCTTATTTTATATTACATAACATATGTACACGAGACATATACCATACAAAATTAAAGAAATAAAGAAGTAAAGATTAGTTAGCACTAAAATCAGAATATCGAGTAATAAAATATTTCTTTAATACTATAATTAAGTTGAATTTTGTGGCTGGTACTTGTCTTTTCCTGTGTACCATTTTAATGTACATGGGGCCACATGATTTTTTTATTATGATACTTTTCCCTTTCTATAACCGTTAAAGAATACAAAAAAAAGAATAGACATCACATCAATAAAAATTCACAACTAAGAAAAAAGGCGATCGATTTGAAATATTAGTGTGACATAATTTTAGACGCTGATCAACTAAACTTTTTTTTAGATAGAAATTTTGACAGATATGGCTTGTCTTTGGTGGAATTTTTTTTATTATTAGCAGCGGAGTTGGTGTTGTATCAGTATTTTCAATGACTGAAAGGGATCCGCCAAAATATATATTCGAGTTTATTTCGTTTCAAATATTCTATTTTTTGACGAATTGCAGGACGTTTCCAATTTATTTTTGTAACAAGCCTTATTTGTCAGATTTTATCATTTCCATAAGGCCCTTTGTTATAGTGCCTCTTGTTTTGTTTTCCACAATGCCCCTCCACCTATGACAGTGGAGCCCACCACGTGAATGGGACCCACCAGCACAGATGGTGAGGACACTGTGGGAGGCAAAACAAGGGGCATTATATATTTTCCCTTTCCATAATATCATATTACATATTTTCTATGTTCAATGTGTAGTTATGTATAATGTATAAGCTAATTACTAACAATGAACTACTAATTTATTAAGGAAATATAAGTGAATCGTAAATTCAAGTTATAATAAAGAACAACAATAACCCGAGACAAAAGCTGATCAACTAAATATTTTGTCTTAATATTTTAATGCTCGATACAAGATATTAATCAGAAATATGAAACCACCATCATATCTCGCATAGGTTAATTTGGGACAAAATGAAGGCTATAACAGTTCATTTCTGCAGTAATGGTTCAAGATTACTCGAGCCATAAAATTTACTCATCTTTCGTTTTGAAGTTAACATACTAGTTCCCAAGCTCGATAGATACCTATTGGGAGTTCGGGACAACTCGAGATCAATTATTCACTTTTGATTAGTCGACGAGCTAAGGTTTTATATTACCATAGAAGATCAGATAGCGAAAATCAAGACTTTTTTTGTATGATCCATAGAAAATAAGAATTACATCGATGATTTGATTTAAAAATTTTGATATTCATGATTCTATTTTTCAGCATTCAGCATTTGGACTAAATGTATGCGTTAATGCTGAAAAAACAAACGACAAAATGATTAAGTATGGTGAAAAATTTTAAATCTGCGTTCACGTCTGAATGCTGCACGTTCTAACGTTGCGTTCAGACGTGAACGCAAATTTAAAAAATACTTGATATTTCTTTTTACTTTGTAAACTCGAGTGACCTCTATTTCTTAACGCGTGCGTCTAAAAAAACACGTCTGAACGCTGAACGCTGAACGCTAAAAATTAAAGCATGACAATCAAATATTTGAAATCAGTCGTAACTATAATTCTTATTGTTTTAGAATCAGACAGAAAAATAATTCGAAGGTCAAAGATGCAAGCAATGAGACAAGGAACACCACCTGCCATTAGCCAACCAAATATTAATTATTTTAGACTGCACCTAACGCCATGTGCAACATCACTTGTAAAACTCATATCAATAATAACTTTTTTATAGTAATAAATGTTGTTGATTGTATTGTGAGTTGTGACTTGAAAGCAACGTACTATCTCCCATTACTTTAGTTTCAAATAATTATTATCTAATAAAAACGGTATCATTAGACAATTAAAATGTATTCGTATATTTCTCGCAAATTAGTTGCTTTCAATCGTATAATATGCTAAATTTTATAGGCATGAAATAAATCAAATTAACAAATATTAAGTTTTCAAATTATTATGTGTTATCACAGAAAAGAAATTTAACAACCCTAAAAAATAATAATTATTAAAGAAATTGTTAAACACAATTGACAAAAAGATAATGCAACAATTATTTAAAATAACTATTAGTATAGATGAAGCTATAACAACGATTATTTAAAATAATCATTGTCTTTTTTCATTTTAAAAAAAATATAAGACAACGATTTTAAAATAAATGTTTGCTTATGTTCACTGAATTTTTTTATTCCTAACACCCACAATTCGTGGTTGTAAAAACGGACCAATAGCTTTTTTAACAAATTTTAATCGTTTTAAATGTTACTTTCGACAAAAAAAAACAAGCACGAAATATTGTTCTATCTTCAAACGGACGTAATTTTTGACTCGTAACTTTAATTCGCTATTATGAGCACTTTTCAGAAACAACAAGACATGACCCACAAAGTTGAGTGGGTCAAATCCTGTAGTGCTGCAGACTCAACCCCAAAAAATTCTTATAAAGTCTCCAGATCTCACTTTTAAGTTTTTCTGTTTTGTTTTTGCTCGATTGTTCTAAAAAAAAAAGATTCCAACACATATGGAAACGATTATTAATTAAACAATCGTTGCTACATCTCCCACGCGGCCTCTTTGACCAAGTCAACTATCGAGATACGGTTATAATATTTTTAATAAATAACTGTTGTCATAGGTTCTTACCAATAGAAATTGAGAAACAAAACTCACGATTTGTGGTTGTTCAAACGGATCAATACATGTCTTGATCACACCATTCATTCAAATATAATCTAACGCTCCAAATTTCTTTAGCTTTATTATCCTCTATTAAAATATACACAGTCTCTCTCTCATTTCTCCTCTACCTTTCTTCTTCTGGTAATCAAACCTTTGAAACTTTGAAGAACAAGAAAAAGAAAAAAATATTTTATTTTTAGTTATATGCATTTGTAAAATGAACTTATAATAAATATTGTATGCATTTGAAATTTTATAGATATTTGTATGCACTTAAAATTTTACAGAGGCAGCTCTGGACATTGTTAATTTAAATAAGAAATATCTAAGCAACAATTATTTTTAAATAACCATTATCTTATCTTCTAATAATGGTACATGATCATCATACGTGTCCAAGTGAGAGGATAAGGCAACAGTTATTTAATAAATAATCATTGTCTTAGATTTCTATGACAATAATTATTTAATAAATAATTGATGTGTTATCTCAAATATTAAATTACTATTTTCCAACGGCAAGATGTATATGTCAACGATTTCTTTGTAAGATTCATCAATTTCTTATATGTCAATGATTTCTTTGTAAGATTCATCAATTTTTTGTACATCAGTGATTACATAATCATAATTATTGGATTAGATAATTTTTAACCGTTGATTAATCTCTTTATTTGTGACAGTGGTCGTGAAAAGAATATGAAGTTACCAAACATCACCATAAACTAAAGATTACTATTTTTCGTTTTATATAATGATTTTTGTTGATTTCAACAATATTTCTCTTTTCTGCGATTCTTCGCCCCTGGCCCATCCCCCACCCCAAAAATTTAAAATGAATCAATTAAATATTTTTTTTGAATGTAGTGAATCAATTAAATCTTAATTTTCACAAAACAAATATAGATAAGCTCCAAGTAGGACCGGCATTAGTTGTTCTCAACATACTGCGCTTTCAATTTGAAGCTGAACCAATTCAAATGCTCATGGCATCTTGATTCTTGATCCAAGTAAATGTTAAATTTTTGGTAGCTAGACAATCTAATACTTCGTCAGCGGAGGTTGCCCTTGTTTGTAATTACTGATCAATGATCATGGATTTCGAACCAACTATCAGAGTATTCTGCGAATTAAGCGAGGATTATTGGCTGTCCATTCGCAATGGAAAGGTGGTGATGGCTTTTGCTAACCCCTCTGATCCCTTCCAGGTTAGCTCGCTTCGCTGTTTGCTCTCTCTTATTAATTTCGTATACATTAGCTAGCTGTGGGAAGAAAATTAAAATTGTAAACCAATTAATCAGATTTCCTTTTTTTTATATATTTTCTATGTTATGTGTACGTAATTTGCAATTAATTAGCACTGGATCAAGAAGGATGTGGATGGCGGCTTCATACTTTTCAACAAATGCACCGCTCAGGCTGTGAAGCGCTCCTCCGACACCGGACGTGTGAATGATCAAGTCATCGAGGCGAGTCTTACATTTTATATAACATCGTTGCTTGTGCTAGGTAGATTATGTTTGAGGAACATATATACAACATTAATTAATTTATTTGAGTTATTCTTGGAATTAGTTGATGCTGACATCGATGCCATTCGACTCTTATTCTGACCCTGATGTTATGTGGACGGAGTCAAGTGAAGAAGAGAATGCTTTCTCCATTGTTTCTGGGAAACACGGGGATGGACAAGGTTTCCGATTACAGCCGCATTCCCGGCTGGTATACGATGGTAACATCGTTCTTCTGTCGAACCAGGGTCCCGGACCCTATCAAAAATGGAAGTTTGTGCCTCACCATCAGGACGGAGTAGTGTGTAGCAAAACAATCAAGATCCACTGTAGACAGAAGCCGGAGTACAATCTCACAGTGCGTGATGACACCGTTGTGTTTGCTCTGAGTGATCGTGCAGATCCATACCAGGTACGTTATTAATTCATCATGATATTTGTTTTGTTCTTCTTTTTGTTTGTTTAAATATTTTCTTAAAACTTTGCAATTGTTGGGTTTCATATATCTAATTTAAGCAGCATTGGAGAAAAGAAAGAAGCTATTGTGAGCATCTCAAGGATGAAGATGGCTTTCGGGCATTTTCGATCGTTAACGTTGCCACCGGCCGAGCAATTCAGCACTGTATCGAGCTAACTTATGGTTATCCTGTATGTAGCCCATATGCTCTACCTGATATATGCGATGAATTAGTATTAGTAACACTTTTTAATTTCGCTTATCTTTTTTGTTTTTCATTTTCTTGGTGAAACTATGTTAGGTTTCGTTGGCCCCATTCAATCCAACATATTTGGATGAATCACTGTTGTTGACTGAAGGCAAAGATTTGGGTTCCGGCTATAAGAAAATTAGACTACGAAAGTATAGTAAATACTGCATTGATGCTTTGTATGACAAGGAATGGATGTCCGTGGGATTACAGGAGGGGATGCGTCTAGGGGTATGGACCGATGGTTCATCTCATACTCAACAATGGAGGATGGAGGAGTTCTTTTAAGGGCAAGTAGCCATAGTAACCGGAAACAATATCCTCGGTATCCGTTTTTTATGAGTGCTTTCTGCATTTACTAATCTGGATCGTTAGATTAAATTTGAACGGATCTGATTTTATAATAGAAAAGTTTTTCTGAATCATATAATTGAATGTCAGCCGTTCAGATTAATAGATGCATAGAGCACCAGTAAAGAAATGGACGCAGAGTATACGGTTCAAATGCTGAACTGGATTCTGGCCTGTTACATCCAGTGTTTCATTTTCTATATTTATTAAATAAAGTTTGCGTGTTTAAGGAAAATTTGGTTTGTGTAGGCAATATTTATTGCAAACAACTCGGAGAATAAGGCCGAACTTGTAATGTTGTGGTAAGACACGATATTTAAATCACGGGGTTAAGCTTCAGTGAATTTATTCTTGGAATAACATTTTGAAGTTTATGTTTTAGTTTAAATTTGTATTTAGGTCTACAGAATAAATATAAAGCTCGTAAAATAAGAACTTCCATTTGCTCCCTGAAGGCACAACGAATAACAAAAAAATTTCAGCTGGTATTTAATTACTTGGGATTCACGTTCGATATTTTGAAGAGAACCCGGAAAAAAAACAATCAATTGTTGCACGGGTGTAGATACAGGAACCGTATCTGATATGATGCGGGGTTGCGATACGTCATTTTTTTTTCAAACTCGAATACAACTGAGTATATATAAAATAATACAAATCATATTATTATTGAAATATTTGAATAAAATATTTTAATAATAATATGATTCTACAATATAACAATTTTATAATAACTAATATAAATTATAAGACAATATATATAAAATTAAAATATCATAGCCGTACCAGAGCTGTATCATGTCGTATTCGAGTCCTACCCGGCTGAATTTATCAGTCAACAATATTAAAACAATACGATACATCACCTGAAGTATCAGATGTGTATACACGTGAATCCGTATTGAATACATATCCGATACGGAGTGCGACATGATCTAAAATTTATCGGACAACCTAGATGGACATTAATTACATGCACCTTCAAAGTGGAATGTTTAATTATTTTTCTAAAGACCGGAGAGAGTTGTTAACATGTGACAAAAGTTGTACCCTTTTGTTTTGGGGATCTCTCTCGAAGAATTTATTTATTTTGGGTTTTAGTTGATATCATACGCTTGATATATGCCCCCACAATCTCAAACTTTGAGAAAAAAGATATGTTCGGTGGTTTGACCATTCAAACTAACATGGAGTTTTCTCAACAGGTTTTGATAGATTGAGCTGCTTTTTAAGTGCATAACCCCAAAAATACAAAGGTGACTCAGCTTGATACATCATTGAACGAACTATATCGAGTAAGGTTCAATTTTGTTCTCGTGGAAATACCATTTCATTGTAGTATCCTGGATGGAGTGAGTTGTGGTATGATACCACACTCTTTCAAGTTTATGTTAAATTCATTACTCAAGTATTAACCTCCACAATTAGTTTGTAGGATTTTAATTATTTTGTCAAGTAGGTTCTCTAATTCATTCTTGTATTCATCGAATTTCTCAAAATTCATTTTTATTTTTATTTTAAATTTGAAGGAAGCAAAAAAAACAATAACATATCATAACAATACATACCACTATGATAGCATTATAATGCTACATGACAAAAAGAAATAATGATAAAATCCGGCTACGTACTCAAATATCCGAACATAGCATTACAAAACATTATGTTAGCATTATAACATTGCATAAAAAGAGAAATCCAAGTTGAAAATTTGGCTAAGTAAAAACCCATCTGAGCATATGTTACATAACGTTATCATAGCGTTGTAATGCCACATCCAATTAATTAGTCAAATTTCAGCCTATTCCAGACTGGGCATGACATTGTATAATGATAAGCTAAATTATACGCATGTTTATCTAGAGTTAATTATGTAATTTAAGTCAAGTTTAGGGTAAATCAGTGTCCAAACAAACACGTTTTTATCCGAAAAGAGTTCAATTCACTACCTTATAGTGTTTTAGTGTAGAAATAGGCATTTGGAAGCAGAATGGGTACAAGCAAGGACAATGAAGGTAAATACGGTTACTCCCGATGAGGACGCCACCCAACATCTAGCCAACTTGAGGAGATATGTAGCACAATAAAGGTACATACGTTACTCCAGATGATCTTAAGGTTATGGCTTTTACATTTTCTCTTGCAGATAAGGCGAAGAGTTGGATTCGTGGCCAACGTTCCGAGAACATGAACACATGGCCCAAGATTTGCGAATCTGTTTCTCAATAAGTTTTTTCCACCATCCAAGACCAACTCCTTGTGCCACCAAATTCACAACTTTAGACAAAAGGCGGAGGAGACAATGAGCGAGGCTTGAGAGAGATTCCAAGAACTTCAAAGGTGTTGTCCTCATCATGGGATCGAAAGGTGGAATTTGCTTCAGATTTTCTACAATAGTTTCATGCCGCAAGACAAATGTATGCTTGATGTCGTTGCCGGTGGTAGTTTCATGAACAAAGGAGCTGCCGATGGGTACAAGTTGGTTGATGACATGGCTCTCAACCAAAGCCAATGGCACAATCCAAGTGAGACACTGGTGATTCTACAAAGAGGTGTGAATGAGGTGAAGGAGATCCGAAACTACCCGATGCAATTGCCGCTTTGAATCGCAAGATCGATCTTCTAAGCGTAAGTGCGGTAAATTTTGTCCCTCCTCCTTGTTCAATTTGTGGTGGTACAGACCATTTAGCAATTAATTATGGTGTTGGTAATGATGTTATGGACGTGAATGTCATCCGAATTGGAGAAACCATTCGAATTCTTCGTGGAGACAAACAATAACCATACTCTAACACCTACAATCCGGATTGGAGAAACCATCCGAATTTTTCATGGAAACAAAACGACCAAATTAACCAAAATACTAATTTTAATGCACCAAATCAAGAGTATGGTAACCAAGGTCAAGGTAACCAACAATCAAAGTCCAATCTTGAATTGATGTTGGAATCGTTCATGAATAACCAAAACCAAAAATTCGATGAGTTGAGTAGAAAGGTTGATTTGTTGGCAACCCAAAACAAACTTCTTGAAACACAAGTTGCCCAACAAGCATCTTATTTTACACACCAACCGGGTATATTACCCCCAATACTGAAAGTAACCTAAGAGGTATGATGATCCACCAATACCCGATGATGCCTACGTAAAGCAACAAGATGAGAAAGACAAAGATGAGCACATCTCCACACACGAGGATCAAGCCTCAAAGGAAGCACAAACTCCAAGCAAGGTAAGAATGGAGGCACCAAGGTACATACCTCCGCATAGGTATGTTACCCCCAATACTGAAAAAACTGAAAAATAGTTTGGTAAGTTCATTGAATTGTTGAAACAATTGCATGTCAATCTACCATTGACCGATGTAATAACCCAAATGCCAATCTATACCAAGTTCTTTAAGGATATTTTGTCAAATAGGCATAGATTAGAAGAGGTTCAATTGGTTGCACTAGATGCATGTAATAGCGCTTTTGTGATGAACGAACTATCAAAAAAGTTGGATGACCCCGGTAAATTTTCTATCGCTTGCTCCATTGGTAATGTCCAATTCAAACATGCACTTTGTGACCTTGGTCCAAGTGTAAGTTTAATGTCAAAATCTGTGTTTTATTATAATGAATACAGTTTAATAGTATAAAGACTACTACATTTGAGTATAAAGACTTACATTCAGTATATAAAAACTACTACATTTGTCGTATATAAAAGACGTGTAAAAGAAACTTGTAAGGAGAACGGTTAGTCGCTTCCTAAAAAATATTCAAATTTGGTTGGATACATAAGGGGTTGATCCTAAAAATATCAAAAACCCGTGAGGAGCCTAATAAGGCTAACTACTACAATTGGGAGTGATCAGCGGTCATATTCTATTCTTCTTTTTCCTAATAATTGCGCAACGCTTGGATTTAGCAGGGCATCTTCACGCAAGAGATAAAAAATGTCCGGAAAATAGAGAGAGAGAGAGAGAGGAAGAGAGGGACATTTTTTTTAAAAAAAAAAAGAGAGACGTTGAAAACCACAAGTTGTTGAAATTATTGTTTCGTTGTTTTTTATGTTATGAGTTTTTTATATTGAAGTTAATTAATTGTGATCTTCAATATTAAGTTAATGAGTTGCAGCTTCTAGAAGATGTCGTCAAACTAGTATCTAAAAATTAATATTAAAAATGATGGAATTAAATGAGTAACATTTACATAAGTCTATATAATTATGTAAGGTGTTATTTTGTATGTTGTGAATGTTGATGAAATTATGCAATAGTGATTAGATTTTTCTCATTTATTTTTCTATCTTTCATTAAAATATATTAAACAAAAGAACATAAAGTTATAGGTCAACATACTGGTACCCGAGCATCGGTCCATTAAGAGGAACCGATCATGATAAAGAAAAAGAAGAAAAAAAGATGTTTGGGTGTTTTTTTAGTTTGTTATCGTAGATGAGTATTTTTTAGTTGCTAAAAAAGAGTGAAAAAATGAGTGCAAAAAAATGAATTCCCTATCTTATATTTTTGTGTATTATTTTTTGTTAAAAAAAAGACAGTCTGGAGCACACGGCTTTGCTTACGCGAGGTCTGTTTTTATTATTTTTTGTTTTTGTTTTTGTTATGATAAAGAAAATATAGTGTATTACTCATGAAAATAGTGTTTGCTTTTGTTATGCTTTTGAAAACATAGTTTTCAAAATTCTTGACGATTACTTCGAGAATATGCTAGGTATTTTTTGAGTGTTCAAAGAGGTGAAAGAAACAAATGTAAATGATAAGAGTTCTATATCAAGTAAAGGGTGTTACTAAAGTATGGTGAAGTCTCTACTCGTAGTCTTCGAAGAATATATCGGTAAGTGAAACCAATGTGAGTAATGACCGTACAAGAAAAGCCTATGACACGAGAGATGATTGTTGAAGAAAATATCAGTGACATGTGTGTTAGGAGAGAAAAGCCTGTGAGATGAAGAGATGCTTGCTAAAGAAAAGATAAAGATCACGAGAAGGTGTGGTGAGGAGCTACATGAGTAGACACCGTGAGGAATTACGGTTTGAGTGTAAAGCTCACATATATATGATATGAGAAATAAGGCAATTGAATAAAGAGAAGATACCACGGCTTATTTTGCAAACAAGCTAAGAGCGTAGACACATGCTAAAAAAATGTTGTCAAAGGATGACACTTCGATTTGTTGTGATTTATGAAAAAGTGTAATGATGATACAAAGGTAACCTATCAAGAATGACAAGTAAAAAGTGTCAAAAGCAATCTAGAGAGAATATGCTACAAAATGAAGAGATTGAAGAAACACCACTGACACACTATTGAAAGTAGTACAAATTTATGTATTTTGAAAAGTTATTGGAGATGATGATAAACAAAAATATGAATGGACTGTTCATGTGGAAGGATAATGCATACCTATATGTTATTTTATATATGCGGTGAAATTTACATGTGATTTTATATATACAGACAAATTTATATGTGATTCTATATATGCGGACAAAATTTTCTTCTTCGATCATCTTGTTCTCAAAGACCTTTTGGGCATCTCATTTGAGTTTCCACCATCTCGTCCTCGATATTTTGACACCTTTGTCCTGTCGACCGTGTATTCGAAAACGAAAGTCTGAGACCACAAGCTTGTGTTGTTGGACAACACACTCTTCGGAAATAACCTTACAATCAACGCAAGCTCGTTTGTCTTCTCTCCTAATAAGAACAAAATCGATATGGCTCGAGTGTGGCCACTACTGAAGGTAACTAAATGAGATTGTCTCTTTCTAAGAAGGTGTTAGCTATCATAAGGTGATATGCTACAGCGAAGTTCAAAATGTTTTCTCTTTTTTTATTCCTATCACAATATTCAAATCCCTCGTGCATTCCTTCAAAACTCGCACTAGTTGTACCAACATGACCGTTGAAGTCTCCTCCTATAAAAGCTTCTCGTCGCTAGACACATCTCTAAGGATCTCTTCTAGATCTTTCTAGAATTGCTTCTTGACGTTCTTGCACAAACCTATTTGTGGGACATATGCACTAACAACGTTTAAAACTAATTCGCCAACCACCAACTTGACTAGGAAAATCAATATCTTTGTCTTCTAACGTCGATAACTCTGTTTTTGATGCTTTGGTCAATTAATATGTCTACTCCATTTCTTCTTCGTTCTGTTCATTTGTAACATAACTTAAAACAAGTATTTTTCACCTCTTTCGCCTTCTGCTCGTCCATTTAGTCTCTTTAACATATATGATATTTACACGCCTTCTAATCGCACTATCAACTAACTCTCGTAGCTTATCCATTAAAGATCATACATTCCAACTGTCCACACGAATTCTATTATCCTCAGCTAGCTTCCTTACCACTCACACTTATCGAGTAAAGTGCGAAAACCATTGCTCATTTGTTACATCACCCGAGCGCCGATGTAGCATGCCACTAAGGGAGTGACGACTCGGTTCTTACACATTTAACACCATATTCGAATCCAATATGGCGCATCGCTAAAAAGATTACGCTCCAACTAAAATCTGTTGAGTTTTATTTTCATGAAAGTAGAAACATTTTTTTTACGTTGGTTCGCCACGCGTATCATGAGCGAAGAATTGACATATTGAGCTCTGAGAGCAGGCACGATCTCATCTGAGAGCAAACAATATAATATATTGTTAGTGAGTCTACGATAGATTTCAATTTCCAATATTGTGTATTCCTGTAATATGCTGGATGATTGTTTTTAATGTTGTGAATGTCGTTGAAATTATGCAATAATAATTACATGTTCTGCTCCTTTCTCTTTCTCTCTTCTTTTGAAAATACTAAACAAAAAAGAACACATGGCTATAACTATAAGCCAACACAAGTACCGTGCATTTGGAGAGAGAGAGAGAGAGAAAGAGAATATGCAAATTATACCCGACAAATGGCGAAATCGATGGAGCTCAGAAGAGATACGGGTGCTGGTCCTCGGCAGCCTTGCAATCCAGATTGGGCTCATCTTCTTGGCTCCATTGCGGAAACGCAGCACCAATAAGCTCCTGACCCTCACTCTTTGGATTTTGTACCTGACAGCCGACTACGTCGCCACATTAGCACTCGGAAATGTCCTCAGCAAACAAAGCGACGGCAGCGACGGCACACAAAGTGGGGACAGTGGAACTATCCCAGGAGAGCTGACTGCCTTATGGGCCCCATTCCTTCTGCTCCACCTTGGGGGGCCTGATACCATCACGTCGTACTCGATTGAGGATAACGAGCTTTGGTGGCGCCACCTCTTGGGGCTAGTTGTTCAGGTTGTCACCGCTGCTTTTGCATTTTTGCAATCACCGCCAAACCCGGGGCTGTGGATACCAACGATTTTGGTATTCATCCCGGGATTGACAAAGTTTGTAGAGAGGACGATGGCTCTCCGCTCAGGCAGCAAAGACAATCTCAAGGACAAAATCATCTCGGAAATCGGCCCCGAAAAAGAAACTGAAGGTATCATGTTGTATATCCCTAACTTCTAGCTACAAGGTGCTGTTTACTTGCATGATTTTCAGAATAAGCGTTATTGATAATTTTGTCCAACAATCGATGTGAGAATGAAAAACGAATAAACTTAAATGTTATCTTATCTTTTTTTTTTTTTTTGATCGAAGTAGTAGGCGGAAAACCTACTAATTTACCAGTAAATTGGTGAACTTAAATGTTCCCGAATTAGTGAACTGAATAGAGTTAGGCAACTTTATTGAGTTCAATTAACCAGAAATGTTTCAAATAATAAGGTACTTCTTTCTCAGTAAATTATAACGAAGAAGAAGAATCATTTCTTGCATGAACATGAACACCTTAGTGTGAATTAAAATTTAATATTAAACTTGCTTTGAAGAGTCCCAGTTGATATCTCTTCTGGTAGGCTAGTTTCAGTTAGTAAAAACTGGGACTTGTACAATAATTTCTTCTTTGGTAATGGAAGTATTAAACCCCAATAGTTCTGGTTCACTAAATCACATCATGTACCTGTAGACAATACCAACAATTACAAAATAAAAATATCATATATCATTGCAATGTTAATTACTGTTGGTTTATAACCACTACCCGAAGACACTTTTCGAGAGTAGATGTTTCCGTATTGAGGGAAGTTCTAAGGTACTCACAGATTGTTCACTCGGGTACTCTCACAACTCTCATTTAGAACAAGTGGCGCTCTGCTCACTTCACCTGAGGATAGATTTATGGAGGAATTAAAACATAATTATTTAGATCGGAGAGGGAAGAGAGTATATGCTTAAAGGCATTTTTCTATTAACCTCTCAATCTTTATAGATAGTTTCTCTCTCTTATTTCATTCTACAGTACTATCCTCATATTTATAATAAAAGGATACAATGATTACAAAGTACAAAAAGTCCATAGTTGCAATACTAGCCTACTATAGCTCATTTAATGACACGGTACAAAAGTCTTTGCACCCATGTGCTTTCTCTGATTTTGGTGGCCTCTTGTCAGAGTTATATGCTTTTTGCATCTATCACCTCAAGCTGTCTTCTCGAGTTGTGAGTAGCTTCAGGTTAATCTTCTTGAATCCTTATCTTCGACTTCTTGAGTGACTTCGGGTTGTTTTTCCCGAGTCCTCGTCTTCGGCATCCCGAGATCTTCTATCTCGATATGCCACGGTATAAAAATCTTTGCACCCATGTGCTTTCTTTGATTTTGGTGGCCTCCTGTCAGAGTTATATGCTTTTTGCGTCTGTCACCTCAAGCTGTCTACTCGAGCTGTGAGTGTCGTTAATAATCCTGAATCCTCATCTTCGACTTCTTGAGTGACTTCGGGTTGTTTGTCCCGAGTCCTCGTCTTCGACATCCCGAGATCTTCTATCTCGGTATGCTCCCGAACTCCTCGGGTTTCACATCCTGAATTCTTCTTACTACCCGAGTTCATTTTATTACCCGAACAGTGTTCACTATCCGAATAGTATTCCGGGTTCCTATTGCTATCCTTCAAGTTTCGGGTCGGGTTCGAGACTTGGAGATTACAACTTTCAATATCCTTCCTTAAGCTCAAGTCTCGAATATTCATCATCCCGAGCATCTGCTTGCAATTCTCGAACAAAGGCTTCGGCAAAGCCTTGGTAAAGATGTCTACAGCTTGGTCATTGCTTTGCACATGAACTATCCGAACTTCACCATCCTTGATGTGTTCTCGAATAGAATGGAACCTAACATTAATATGCTTGCTCCTCTCGTGTTGACCCGGGTTCTCTGCCAATTCAATTGTCGACTTGTTATCTACCAAAATCTTAGTTGCTTCGTGCTGCGGGAGCTTCAGATCATGCAGCAAGTTTCTCAGCCAGAGAGCGTAACACACACAATGTGATGTTGCCACGTACTCGACTTTACAGGTTGAGAGTGTGACAATGGGTTGCTTCTTTGACAACCATGTGAAGGTTGTGCCTCCCATGTAGAATGCGAAACCCGAGGTGCTCTTGCGATCATCTATGTCCCCGCACCAATCGTTGTCCACATAACCTGAAAGTTTGAACTTGTTAGTTTTTGTATAAAATAACCCGAGATCTTCTGTCCCCTTGACATATCTCAGGATCCTCTTCACTACTTTCAAATAAGAGGACCTCAGATTCTTCATAAACCGACTTGCAACGCCGACTGCAAATGCAATATCCGACCGTGTGCAAGTTAAGTACCTCAAGCTATCGATTATGCTCCGATAGTTGTTGGCTTCAACTTCGTCTCCTCCCTCATACTTGGAGAGCTTTGCACCAAGTTCCATCGGTGTCACAACTTTCCATCCCGAACTTCTTCAAGATGTCTCTCGCATATGCACCTTGCGAGACAAAAGTAAATGAATTAGCTTGTCTGATCTCAAGACCGAGAAAGTACCTCATCTTCCTGAGGTCTATCATCTCGAACTCGTTTTTCATCATCATTTTGAACTCTTCAGCTAGTCTTTGACCGTTTTCCATGAAGATCAGATCGTCCACGTATAGTGCGAAAATCAATAGTTTACCCTTTCGAAAGTTCACGTAGATAGCGTGTTCGAAAGGACACTGTCGAAAATCATTCTCCTTGAAGTACAAGTCAATCCTCATGTTTCAGGATCTCGGTGCTTGCTTCAATCCGTACAGTGCTTGCTTCAGCCTGACCATTTCATTCTCTTTTTCCGACTTCATGTACCTGAGAGGTTGTTCCACATACAACCCTTCTTCGAGTACTCCATTCAAGAATGCCGACTTCACGTCCAGCCTACGAAATAAGTAGTTGAATTGTCTCCATCCGAGCTACTGGTGCGAATACTTCATCGTAATTAATTTCGATCTTCTGCCGATAAACTTTTACCACCGACCTCGCCTTGTATCTTTTGACTTCTCCTTGTGGGTTCATCTTTTTCTTGAATACCCTCTTCACTCCAATGGCTTTGTTCCCTTTGGGCAACTTCACCAAATCCCAAGTTTTTTTTTTTAATCATCTTGATTTCATTGTCCATCGCTGCCTTTCATTTCTAATCGCGAACAACTTCTTCGAATGAGATTGTCTCGGCATCGGCTAACAAGCACACTAAGTGCATCTCTCTTGTAGTCTCGTACAAGTCCTGCAGGTTTCGGTATCTTGGGTTTGTTCGTTCAGGTTCTTCTGAACTACTCGAATTGGATTCTTCATATGAACTACCCGAGATAGATGCTTCATCTACCTGAGTTGGGATCTCTACTCCTTCAATGTTCAGCTCTTCTTCTCACATATTCTACTAGTCCCAGCTAGCCTCTTCTTTTACTTCTACATCTCGACTTATCACGAGCTTGTTCTCGATCGGGTTGTAAAGTTTGTAGGCCTTCGACTTCTCGTCAAAGCCTATGAACACAAGCTTCTGACTTTTGTCTTCGAGCTTCGTTCTCTTCTGGTCAGGTATGTGTGCGTATCCCACGCTACTGAATACTCTCAAATAGGTCACATTCGGCTTGTGCCCGCTCCATGGCTCCTGTGGGGTCTTATTCTCGAGGATTGCATGTGGATATCGGTTCTGGATGTACACGGCACACTGCACAACTTCCGCCTAAAACTCCTTTGGCAAGTTTTTCGTCTTGAGCATAAAACGAACCATATCGAGGATAGTTTTATTCTTTCTCTCTGCAACTCCATTTTGTTGTGGAGTGTATGATGTTGTCAGATATCTCCTTATCCCGTATGCTTCACAGTAACCTTTGAACTGATTTGACATGTACATACCCACGGGTATTTTACATGACCCATGCCTGACCTGCCTTTTCGAAATTATGTACCCAGCCTGCTTTGCTTGATAGAATGGGTATCAAAATTGATGCCTGACCCACCCGCAGGAATTTTACCCAAACCTGCACCCGCTTGACCCATACCCGCTTGTGCTCATACACGTCCGTACCCACCCATACCCGCTCATGTCATTTTTTAGACAACATCAAAGTATCAAACATATTAATGTAAGTATACAACAACTTTGATATAGTATAATTTTGTACATGTAGCATGTTAATTATAGCATGAAATTCTTACATTTAAAAGAGCATCCAACAAATTACAAGTCAATACGACAAAAATGCATAGAGAATTCAACACACCAGAAAATTCACACAACTCAACTAAACATAAAATTCACCACTATTCTCTTGCAATGACCTGTAGAAAAAAATAGTAATAAGTTATCAATTGCAACTTTAAACTTTAGTTACCTAATCAATATATAATGAGGTAAATCAAGCTACACAGAGTTGTGAAAAAAAGAGTTAAGCCAAGCAAACAACTCTATAATCAATTTGTAAATGTTTCATTAATTTATTATCATTAAAGGTTTCAGCTACACATAGTCAAGTCAATAAAATGAAACAAAAATTAGAACAAAATGTGATAGAGATTCAGTTACCTAATTTTACTGTCAGAACAAACAACAAGATGATTAGAAACAACAAGTTGTTACAACAATGAAATAAGTTATGTTTACCTGACTTACAATCTACTGCCTTACAAATTGATTGTTCTCAGGAGCTCTTGTAAATTTGAATAGACAGTGCTCTAAACTGTAATAAAATAAAATAAGTGCCATAAATGTTCGCAAGAAATTGAATAATACAGGTAACTAGAAAAAGTAAATGTTGAACAAATATTTTTTTAATGTACTAAGTTTGGTTTAGAGGATGGAAAAAGCATCGATCATTAACATCCAACCAATTAAACTACCAACTGGAGAGGTCATGCTTGAGAGATGGGAAATAAACTTAATGGTAAACTTACTGATAGAAGTCAAATTACGAGTAATCTGATCAAAGTTGTTCTTAGTAGTTGTAACATTTCCATAAGGAGTCAAATCATTCAAGTAAGAAAAGTAGCGAAAAATAAAATAGCAACTCAACAATTGAAATAAAATTGCCCATGAAATGAGAGGTATCACATAAAATACTATACTAATTCTCTCAGAATACTTGCTTGCACCCTTTTCAAACCACCTCTGCAATAGTTCCTCCCGTGACTTCACGAGCCCAAGAGAAAAGAAGATGAGATGGTAGGAGAAAAAGGTTCTAGAAAATTAAACAACCAACTGAAATAGCTAAAAACCAAAGT